>JAQJVL010002794.1:0-81073 GCA_035578905.1 Stictocephala bisonia | reverse complement strand
CTTGATCTTCTCAAATGCAAAGCAGTACGTAGAGGTGGGTTTCGAGATTTTATGGCGTGGGAGATCCTGGGTAATGGGTAGATGCGGGGCATTCAAGATCTTACTGAATTCTTTGAGTAGTGCCTCCTGACATCTTATCTCTGGAGGAGCTATATTGCACAGCACTGGGAGCCAAGGAAGTGGAGTTGCCATGAGAGTGCCACTAATAGCTCTCATGACCCTATTAAGTTGAACATCCACCGTTTTAGTGTGAACACTATTTAGCCATTCGGGAGCACTATATTCAGCAGCTGAATAGACTATTGACAAAGCAAGTGTACGCAAGACGTGTGCGTTGTGTCCCCAGGTTGTTCCGGCAATATGATGTAATACATTTGCCCTGGTTTTAATTTTAGCTGCTATTTTTTGAAGATGGCTTTTAAAGGTCAGCGATCGATCTAACGTTACTCCCAGGTACTGCGGATGATCATTATGATGGAGTTTAAAACCATTTAGGAAGATGTTCAGTTTTCGAATAGCCAGTCTGTTACTTAAGTGGTAGTAGTCTACTTCGGTTTTTGATGGGTTATATCTTCCACGTTCTTAAATATTCTTCGAGGGCTGCAAGGTCACTTGAAAGTGTTTCTTCAGTATTTGTGAAGTTCCCGCAAATATAAATTGTCTAGACTTTGTGGTTGGAATGTCAGCAGTATATACGTTGAATAAAATTGGAGCAAGTACAGACCTCTGTGGCTGCCCATCCTTCATCTGTCTAAAAGAGCTTTCTTCACGACCGAGAAAAACTTTTATTAGCCTGGCACTAAGCATTGACTGCAAAAGTCGCAATAAAATAGGACAGGGAAGGAGGCTGTAGAAATTAAACAACAAACCTTTGCTCCATACTGTGTCATAAGCTGCAGTGAGATCAATAAAAGCTGCAAATGTTTTCAACTTCTTTTCAAACCCATTTTCGATAAATGATGTCAGAGCTAGGATCTGGTCACTAAAACTTCGGCCAGGGCGAAAATCAGCCTACTCAACTGGAACATTAGAATCAAGAATGGGTGATATTGTATTGTGCAACAGCCTTTCTAGCAATTTATAACAAACACTAAGAAAGATATTGGGCGATAAATTTCCACATTTTCAGGATCTTTTCCAGATTTCAGAACAGCTACTACTTATGATCGCTTGAATGCTTTTGGTAAATTACCTGTAGCTTATATCTTATTGTAGACTGTCTGAAGCGATGCATGCTACCAGCATGCAGCAGAAATTCCGGAAAGATACGGTCAAGACCGGCTTTTCCTGCGGGTATAGTAGAAATCGCTGTCTCTATCTCTTCCTCCGTGAAATATTTAGAGACTTCTAGGGAAGCCATTTGAATATTTTGTATTTCATTCAACTTGTAAAGCACATTTTGTCAGAAGGATGGCGGACTGACTTTGATAAGCTGACTATCCTTTTCGCTATATTAGAGGCCTTTGGGTGGAGCACTTCTCTTTGATTTGGAGATTTACCAGTAGAGAGTTTCCTTAAAAGTGACCACGCTTTTCTACTGCTTTGGGTAAAGTTTATATCTTCAACAGTGTTAACCCGTTTTTCTCTTCTGGTACTGTCAAGAGAGTGCAGCAGCAGATGAGCTGTGTTGGAGTTTTCGGTGACATTAAATTCTTTGTAAAGGCCATCTGATTCCTTATTCCATCCTGGTATATACTCCTTTCTGTATCCTCTTGGCATAGCTTTAGCAATGGACGAGACGAGATTTGTGAAACGATCGTAATTTCTTATTGTATGAGGAATGAACCTGATACTATCGTCAAGCCTAGTGGTAAAGGCCTCCTAGTGTACTTTATTAAAATTCCATCTAGGCCGTGGAAAAGATGGAATTATGGGAATTTGTATCCCCAATGAAACGAGTACTGACCTATTTTGAGAGTGGGGAAAAGACTCAAGAACTTTTTTCTCCTAATTGGCTTTGGTCTTAATGATCGTTCACATGATCAGAAGCTTAAGTCAGGGGAGTAACCTCGACGCCAACGAGCTGAATAAAAAGTGGCTGAATCTGTAGCATCAAAGATCAGGAAAAGTTTATTAATTTCAGCCCAGTCAGCAAGCTTTCTGTCATTATCATAGTCGGTGTTGTAACCCCATTGGCTATAGTGACTGTTAAAGTCGCCCACATAGAGGGCTGGGTGTTCAAAAATTGGCAAAATCCTATCATCAGGCCCCTGGATTTTAGGAGGCTTATAAACATTAACTATTGTAGTTTCTGACACTTGGATTGCTTGGACAAAGATGTCACCATCAGAGCTCCAGAAAAATTAAAAATTTCTAAAATCTGTTTAATCTATAAAAAAAGGACCACGAGATTAACCGGATAAAGCAATCAATTTTGCTGTTTCCAGTCTTTTTCTTATGTATTCGAACTCATAATATATGTCCAAATCAGTAGTTATCTTGAAGCTAGTAAACGTATTGCAGTTCAAATTTATAAAAGGTAAATCTACTACAGATGCAGTAGATAAGCTTGTAAAAGACGTTCTTCTGTCTTAAAAATAAAATCTTTCCTTAAGCAGTTTGATTGCCTTTCACATAATAGCATTATATTAAAACTTAACCATTCTGGCACCACCTTAAATTTATTTAACTCATATGCGCAGAATCAAAAACAAAAATTATTTATAAATGGTGGTGAATTGATGAATTATATATAAAACAAACCGAATGGTCAGACGAGGCTACTGTTCAGTTTGGGGTTCCCCAAGGTTCAGTCTTGAGACCTCTTCTATTTTTAGTTATTATTAATGATTTACCCAATTCAGTAAGTGCTACATAATTACTATATGCAGACGACACAACCTTTATAACTTTGGCAAATGAATGAACTCAATTACCGCAGTACATATTGGAAAATGCCAACATATGGTTCAGAACCAACGGTCTCTTACTCTATTCACAGAAAACAGAAAAATGCTGTTCACTCTAAGACCATTTAATGAACGTGACATTGAACATGACATTTTGAAAAGGGCTAAATTCTTAGGTATATTCCTAGACGACCAGCTACGCTGGCATATATACTTTGACTATATTTCGTCAAACCTCTCCAGAGTGAGTTACCTTCTTAGACGGTTAAAATATTGTATCCCTAATGACTTTCTAAAAGTTGCTTACTTCGCGTACTTCCAGTCGGCCTTTAGATACGGCATAATACTTAACGGCACTTGTAGTAGGATCAATCAAATTTTGACACTCCAAAAGAAAGAGATCCGGATAATCAAGGTACAATATTAAAACAGCACTGCAGACCTATCTTCATCGAATTAGAAATACAAACTGTTGTTAATATTTATATTTTCGATCTGGTTACTTACATACTAAAAAACAAACACACAATTATTCCTAATAACGAAACCCATAATCATAATACAGGAAATAAAGAAACAGCATCAACTGAATTTTGTAGATTAAATAAAACCTTATCAAGCCATTCAGTGATAACGATCAAATTGTACAACGAACTAGTTCATCTAACTAGTAAATATCCCGAAAATATGTTTAAAAATAAGGTATATGATTGGCTTTTTCAAAATCCATTTATGATATAGAAAAAATGTCCTAAAAAAATATTAAACTTACGAAATAAACTTATTTTGCTGAACTGGGAATTTGTTGATCTTGTGGGTGGTTCTGAGTTGTTTGGTCTTTCCAAGCATAACGTAAATTTATTTTGAAGATTATTTGATGTTTTGATACTGTCAATTTATTTATCTAGATTTTTATTCGACTGTATTTCATTATTTTGTTTTGTATATATGACATGTAGCAATAGGTAATGTACCTGTTTTGATAGTACATATTAATACTTGAAGGAGATCTATTATGTAAAATGGTACCTGATGTGTCGAAGATGATATGGACTTATTTGGTTGTTTCTATTTTTGACTTTGGCAATGCTGTAATAAATTGCCTTACGACAATAAAGATGTATTCTATTCTACTGACTACAAGGGTTCATCTACACTCATCACACTAATTCGCTCTTCATATTCACCTATATCGCTACGATTGGCGTCTTAATGATGAATATTATAAATTTAATGGATCTTATTTTCCTGGTAAATATCATGACTTGCATTTGTCAATATTGAAAAAAAATATATTTCCAATACTCCATGCTACATTATCAAAATCCCCCTGCAATGTATTAGAATTCAGCTGGCAATTGATCGCTTTATTAAGTTTAAGATTATATGATTGTAATAATATATGTTAAGTTATTTAAGAATCAACAAAATACTTCATAAGGAGTATATTTCATAATACAGTCGACCGTCGTCTGCGGTTATTCGGTGCCCGGGTCGATTTCGGCGCTCACCGGTTCTAGCTACCAAGCGTTGTAGCCTCATTGTCCAGCTCGCTTAAATCAAACAGCAGATTTCGGACAGTCACGTGATATTTAGTCACGTGAACCGAAAGTTTATCTCTCACAAACACAGCAGCCGGGCGGATGATACAAGTCTGTTTATAGAATTATATCTGCTCATTACAGGCGCACTGACCCACTTCATCTCCAAATAATAAATAAATAATCAATGGTTCTATTAATAACTCCTTTAACGAGTGCAAGTTATCACTATCGTAAAACGTACAGAACTTACCAGTCACAGATCGTAATGTCGTTTATCATTCAACAAAAAACTCAATGTTTAGTTTTTTCTGTATTTTATTTGGGACGATAATTTGTTTCTTAATTATATTTCTTTGTGTCTCACAATCTTGGTTACACAACAAGTTTCATGCGGATTACACCTAAATTGTTCAATAGTGTAGGTGCCTAGAGCTTTATCCAAAGAGGATACTTGGTTTAACAACCCAGACATACAAAGCATTTCATTCACTGTAAACGCACGTATTTTCTGCTATCTAACGGTGAATGGTCGCAAATAGGTCCTCGGATGACTGTTTGGCGTTGTAGCTTTATTAATTATTTTATTAATTACTTCAGTGTGAGCTGGAGGGAGACCGCTGGCGACAGAGCAAGAACAAATTTCATATAATAGGAACACTGGCTTCACCAGACACATAAGAGCGGACAGTCTTCTTGTTTCGTTAGTCGAAGAAATACAAGACGATAAGTGTAAGGTATAGGGCCTATTGATTATTATTGAAAATGTTGTGGGTATGAACAACTATAGATGGTAAGCATGGTCATGGCTTATAAGAACCAATTGAGATTCCAATTGACTGCTAACATGATACGTTAGCAGATTTTTGAGATCGTCTTTAATAAATTAGGTCACGATAGGTTAGTTTTCTGTACAGCGCACCTACGATATCAACAAAGTACATTTTCATATGGTAGGTGGCCATTGTTTTCGAACTCTATACTTTGGTCGTGGTGTTTGGTGTACTTATTTAATACAACCGGTACTTTAAATATTGTATACTATTAGTCTTAATCTTGTTATATAAAATAAAAAACGATGTACTCACTCGGAGCCACTGAACAGAGTTTGAGGTAATTTGAAGAGAAGTTCATAGAGACCCTCTAAGAGAGGATTTCTCGAAATTCCATTCCTAAGGGGCAGAAACAGCCCCTCATCTTTTCCTTTTTTCCATAAGAGTAACATTGACATTGATTTAATTTAATATTTTATTTCAAATAGCTGTTACAAGAAACATAAATTTGAAACAAAAGATTGGCTAATTTGGGTTTCATTGTGAAATGTTTAAGGCCATTTCTACTACAGTAACTCCGGCATGATTCCACTACCTGTCATCCCCAAACAAAGACTTATAGTGCTTTTTACTATTGTAATTTGTTATCTAGGAGAACGTCAGCAGGCTGATCTTATATATTGATGTGATGGTTTAGAGAGAACCACGGAAGGAAGAGTAAACACGCGTAGAGAATCACCAGTAGTGAAACAAGGACTATCGGCTAGTTCAAATGAAAAAAAATCATTCAAAAACATCAGCTAGTGCACCCTATCCAGTTGATTTCATTGTGTGTTTAATTAATTAAAGACTAGTTATAAAAGAAGTATAATTTAGTTTGCAACAAACACTACTTTCACTTATCCACAACCATAACTTTTACTCAAAATCCGAATCGGGCATTATATACACGAACGGTATCTTTTAAATAAAATAAAATATAATAAAAAAAACTTTACTTGTATAAGTACTGTAAGGTTGAGTGGAAGAGAGGACTTAATAGTCCTAACTCCGCCTAATAAAGACAATTTTCATTTAATTTCATTACTATATTATAGAAAGTCCAGATTGAACGACAGTTATTAGTGTTCAACAGACTAAAAGTATTACAAGTAGGCTATGTGTTCGGAAGAACAATTACTACCAGATTTAATAATGCCACCTAAATAGTTTTACCAAAAGTGCAATTTCAAAGAATTGTTTAGATATAAGTTGACGAAGTAATGTACACACCTCATCACTATTTGAGTATGCCGAAGACCAAACGAGGAGGATCAAGGTCGCAGAGCGGTTGGTTGGTTAACCTTGGGCCACTGGACATGGACCGGCACGCATGGAGTGCGTGGATAAGTCGTGCCACTTGGACCAGGTGCCCTGGCAAGTATTGTCAACTTGCCAACATCCGCAAGGAAACAGGATTGCCAACATAACATGTGAACGGATCATTGCGTTTACCAAATTGGTATTAGTGGTTTAAACCATTAGAAACAAATACGTGGTGTTGCCAAATTGTGCTGACATAAAATCGCAAGCAAACAAAGTTACATCATCGGTTGGACAAGGATTATATTGGCTACTACCAGCACTTTCCTCAGTATATTGTGATTGTATCATTAGACACATAAACTAAATTAGGGTAATATTTATCCACCTAACCACCCACACACATAACTACTCACCAAGTGGAGGTTTCAAGGTCTGCAACTGACTTGCATATTTGGACATTAATTCAGTGTAAAAGTATAATGAATTTTGTTTTCAAACGTGTAAGCCAGGTACATTATTATTAAAGCTCCGATCGTAAAGGTATGGGCGATTGTATGGGGCGAATAAGTGTGATGGGTAAATGAACTAGTGTGTAGTAACATTGTTACTAACTAATGTTGATTGTTTCTTTTGCCAGGGTAACAAAGGACCTACAATGTTTCAAGGTATCCGAACCACATAGTACTTTCCTGATATTCAGCTAACTGACAAGCCTCCCTATGAAGGGTCTATAAAGGGGAACTATTAAAGTTCTTCTCACTACACAACATGGACACCCTAGACAGTGTCCACGTCGATTGCAACCATTGAGCGGTAAGCGGCGCAGTATCAAGAAGACTAAGCATAGTCAAGACTATCGCCTAACATTTTGTCCCGAGTAGCTCGATTACAGCACTGCTCCACTATCCTCCTACTGATTTCCTCCTGCGAGGCCTGCTGGAGGATTAGGAAACCTCGCACATTGACGCACACTCACCTTCACATATTTCGGCTAAACAGCTATGATCACTGCAATGTATTATAGGTTTCTGATGGATATTCTTAAAAAAGGTATTTTCAATTTTAATCTTTTGCTATCATTTGTAATCATGTAAAGGCAATTGTCTCAGTTAGTGCAAAAATGATAAGCCTTTCTTAATGCCATGGATAGCTTGATTCTGTTCCTGGGTATTACAAATAACTCTGTTATCGGGAGTTTGACCTATTTGCAAAATAACTGATCAAGCACTCTATGAATTTGAAAAACAAGTGAGAGAACGTTTAGAATCAGAACAATTTTAATCACTAAACACTTTTACGAGTGTATAGATAGTTTTTAATGACAGCAAATAAACAGTGAACAGTTATACAATATGGCGACGTGGATGTGCCCCAGGCTAGGAACTTTGGAAATACAGCGAGGATCGTACCGTCGTTGTACATATTAGCTAGCAAGAAGAGCAGTGGACAGTTACACAATACTGTGACGTGCATGGTCCGTAGGCTAAGAACTTTGGAAACAGCTAGGATCGTACCGTCGTTGTACATATTAGCTAGCTAGAGCGACGTGCATGTTTGGCTGGCTAGGAACTTTTGAATTGCAATGAGGATCGTGTGTTTATTGTGTATCTTAGATATCAAGAATTGCAGTGGACTAAACAATAAATCGACTTGCAGTTTTCCACATCCTAATATTAACTTGGAACGTGCAGTTTTCGCTATGCAATAAACTTTGGAAATGTGGCTAGGAACGTGCCGCCATTGTATATCTCAGCTAGGAAGAAGAGAGGACAGTTACTCAATACAGCGACGTGCATATTCTGCAGACTAGAAACTTTGAAAATGCAGTGAGTATGCAGTTGGAGAAAGGGAATATCTTCTCACTTTCACTTAGTTAATTTACAGTCAGATTATTTCTGTTCTGTCCTTCACTTAATAACCATTTAATACAATGATTTAATTCATAGAATTTTTCTTTTAGTTTCAAAAAAATCACACTCAACGTTTTCTAAAATGTAGGAGAGAATTCTAATAACATTGTAATATAATTTATTTTAATTTATAATAATCATGTTAAGTAATATTATATAGTGAACAAATACGGCTTTGTTGATATTAATGACAGGACTACTAATTATATTGGGGATGAGATTTTAGTATATAGTATGGTACAATAATCTCAAAGTTGTATTTAATTGAAACCGTATTCATAAAAATGCGTAATAGGTATCTTAAAACTGAATTATTTGGTGAAATGTATTTTTATACTTTTTAAATGTTGTTGCACACTAATCATTAAATGACCGTATTTACTTCAGTCTGTAGCATGTTGTCTGTAACTCCCAGGTAACCACGAAAATAAACAGTCTAAACTCACCTACAACCTCATGTCAAAAGCGACATCATTCTGTGTTGCGTTTTCCTACAAGATAACCTCCAAACCCAATTGTACGTAATAATAATTCACCCTTATTTATAGAGAATGCCTCTCTTGCAGTGCTATCCTTTGAAGCTCCCAGTAACCACACTACTATTTTGCTTGGTACTCCCATAGTGCAACTGACCTCCCATAACGGGAACTGTAATGTTTTTAGAACTATTTTCAACATTTGTAGTATGTATGATTTTATTTTAGAGCGTGCTGGTTATCTCGTTTGGTGCTCATGGCTAGAATCCCTCCCCTCAGGTTATGGGCATAGAACCAAAAGAACCACTGGAACTAGACCTAAAATTGAATAAACAAATCGACTCTTGAAATCGCGCGTTCAAAATATTTTGTTTTCTTGTGATATTCGGCTTATTTACAGGCAAATCAAGCTCTCTCGAGAAAACCAGGTTTATTCTTTAATTCTCTGACGTGATGACTCCTCTCAAATATCTCAACATGCAGACTTTGCACAGTCACTTACGGACTCAATAGCTCTCCGTACTTGGCAATTAGCAGCTGAAGAAAAAGAGCATTCCCTGATGCAGCCAAGATCCTCGTCACGCAGACCTAAGTGGACCTGCGTGATGAGGATCTTGGGTATGCTTCTCCTTCGTCAGATGCTACTTGGGCCAAGGTTCTCATTGCTCCACTATCCAGATTCAGGCCAAACTCATCGCCCTATTGAAGAAAGGGAATATTGCACCTTCCACCTCGAGAGACTGACACAATTTCTTTATGCTGAATGGTTTATTCGAGTAGGATGGTAGTTGAAGAAATCTCCTGTCAACAATGATTCTAAGCACTACCACTTATTACCCAAACACCACCATATTGTGAATCTCATTGTTACTCACTTCCACGCCAAGCACCTTGGCGTGACTTAGGCTATGATAAGCCACCATTTCTTGATAATATATGCCAGGAAGCGTTATACGTTCAAATATTTTCATATGCTTTAATCATAAACCTAAAATTAATTGTATTACAGTTTATTATTCTATATACATGGACAGTACATTGGTTATGGAATGTAGGAAAAAAGCACTCATATGTTACCTGAAGTGGAGAATGATACACAGAAAAATAGTCTGGCAGTTAAAATAGAGGAAACAAATCAAGAAGATGTCAACATCATATCTAAGAAATATGACCCTAATCCAAACCAATACTAATAGTACTAACGTGTTGGAACTTAACTACTAGTGTTTATTCCCTGCCAATAATCAACGTTGTTTCAGACAAGTTAAAATAAAGGACATAAGCAGCAGGGTGATGTTGTTTGTATATGTAAAAGAATGTTATTGCTCAAATATTCGTGAAGGTGATTTCAAGCTTTCAGTGTACAGGAACTTTCATAACACCCCTGGCCACATGTACATGTGGAGCTTGATCTGGCAATAAGAATATTCTGAATACTATGCATTTTTCATTTCTTTGAAGGAACTATTTAAGAATTTATAAGGAATTTCTAGGCTGAATTGAAAATATAGAGTGCGGTTTATTAAGGCTTTAAGAATCAGCTGCGCCATGAATGACGGATGAACCTGATTTGTTAATTTGCATTACAAGAGTTACAAGTGGAAGCCAATGAACAAGCACCCATGGTAAGATCTCGTCGTAGATTACCTTTAATAAGATTTGTACAAGAAACTGAAAAGAGGTCATTACCTAGAGCCTGATCGTTTGGAAGCAAAACATAAGCAAAGTTGTTGCACCATTTGTTAAGATGATGATCAGAGATAAGATTAAAACAAAGATCTATTATTCAGTGTTCTCTTTAAGGATACTATTATAGGCAGCTGTAATGGGTCTATTAAATTTCTAGCAATGTGTAATATTTTCCTCTGTTTTGTTTAAATGAAATAGCCTGTTTTACAAATTATAGTAAAATTATGTATTTTTTTTAAATATAGTAATAAATATATCTAGGTCTAATTAACTGCATTGACAACTTGTACGAAGACCTGAGCATTGCTTGGACAGAGAAGTAAATGCTATATGTAGACTCTGCATTACAATGAATTTTAATACATACATGATTTTGATAAAAATTGGTTGGTAGCGTTATTGGGTAAATCCCAACTTCATCTCAGTTCGATCCCAATCAGAGTCGTAACACATTTTAAAAGGGAACAGATGATTCATCTGTCAAAGGGGTACTAATAATTAATGACACTTTCTAAGGAATAGTCGGCCTTAGTTTGTAGCAATGACTATATTCACCCATGTACACTCATCACACCTATTCGAAATCCACATTCGCTCAGATCTTGACAATCGGCGTCTTATGATATAAATGATGAAAAAATAATAAAATAAAAAATACATTCGTTGCCTAAGATAATTTTTTTGAATATTAGTGATATGAGACTTATTTAATTGAAGAAAGTATGATTTAGAGCATTAGGGATTTCCTCTCCAACCAATCATACATTTGAACTAATTCCATTATTTTTTTGGGTTTTCACAAATTATTTTCTAAAAATGCTCTGCACTATTATTCATAAATTTTTTTGGATTTTGACAATAGACAATAGACAAGAATCTTTATTTGTAGTTTCTTCAAGAAATACAATGGCGTCAACAGAAATGAAATGATATTTTATGTCTCTTGCTTTACAATATTGTAAAATTCGTTAATAGTCTAGACAGGTCGTTTCACTAGACAGTCCTGGAGACGTCTCTTCAGTTCATTTCCTCTGAGGTGTTTAAGGTTCTGTGGAAGTGAGTTTAGAACTTTACGGCCCAGGTAGGATGGTTTTTTACTAAAATATGTTGTCCGATGGGTAGGAAGAGGGTAGTTTAATGCTCCTCGTGTATTGTATGAATGAATGTCTTCATTCCTGGGAAAGTCCATCTGGTCGGTGTAAATGACTGCTGCAAGAAGATAAAGTGCTGTTACGGTTAAGAGCTTCAGTGACTTGAAGGCATCTCTGCAGCTGTCTGTACGATTTGTAAGTACTCTGACTGCTTTTTCTGAAGGACTAAAACTTTATTCATGTTGCATTCAGATGTTTCTCCCCAAGGTAGTATCCCATATCTGATATCGGATTCGACAAGAGCATAATAAGATGCTTTGGCTGCATCTGTGTTTGCAATCCACTTTATTCTTCTTACCATGTAGATGCCTGATGAAAGTTTTTTTGTGAGGTTGTGTATGTGGTCATTCCATGAAAGAGCACTATCTATGGTTACACCCAGTAGCTTTGTTGTGTTCTCAACTATAATATTGGAAGTTTCCGGGATTTGCTCGTGTCTTCTGCTGAAGTTGATCTGAGTGGTTTTAGACGGATTTATTGCGAGATCATTTTGAAGGCAGCATTGCATTGCATTGTCAGTAGATGTTAAAATGTTCATGTGTAGTCCGAGAGGTGTGTCATTTGTAAAAAGTAGAGTTGTAAAATCTGAATATAAAATGGGCTGAACCCTGGGGTCATTAATGTAATTAGAAAAGTCATTGGTAAAGAGTATATATAGAAAAGGACCAAGAACTGACCCTTGGGGTACTCCTCTACTTACTGGAAGTTGTGTAGATCTATATACACATGTTTTCTTGTTTGTAATTTGTTGAATTTCGACAATTTGCCTTCGACCAGTTAAGTAGCTACCCAACAAATCCTTTGCTAAACCTTTTATCCCCAGAGTTGGTAGTTTTCTCAATATGAGATCATGGTCAAGATAATCAAACGCTTTACTATAATCCAGCAAAACGGCCGATACGAGCTTCCCATCTTCCAGGTGATCAGTTATTTGTTCAATCAGACTTGTGAGAGCTGTGGTTGTTGACCTTCCTTTAAGAAAACCATGCTGGTTATTTGATATCAGGTTGTTTTGTTCAATGTGTTTTGAAATACGTAAAAGTGCTATTTTTTCTACTATTTTTGAAAAGGTTGGTATCAATGAAATTGGGCGATAGTTTTCTACTTGTGTAACTGGACCTTTTTTGTGCTTCGGATATATTTTGGCAATTTTAAAGAAGATGGAAAATGACCAGAATTGAAGGGTTTATTTATAATGTTTACTAATGGTGGTAATTAATTAGCACAGTACTTTACAACTTTTGAAGGGACTTCATCCAGTCCACAAGAAAGCTTAGATTTGAGGGAAGATATCACTGATAGGACTTCTTTTATAGTTGTTGGTGTAAGATTCAATAGCTGGTTGTTAAAGTCTGGAAATGTGAGTGGTTTGGTTATGGTTATGTTATCCAGATTTTTTCTATTTTATTTTAGTGTGGAATCTGCTATTGTTGAAAAATGGTGGTTGAAAAAATTAGCAATTCGGAGAGGATTACTTTGCATATTCCCTTCTGCTTCAAGCATGAGTTTGGGTTCTTTTTTTTGTTTAGACTGCTTTCCTGAATTTATAATGTTCCACAAGGCTTTGGGTTTGTTGTCTGAGTTAGAGATATATTCAGCAGTGACATTTTGCTTAAGATGTCTTAGCTTTAAATCTTAATCTTTCTTTTTTGTTATCATAAGTGTTCTGTCGTTTTCACTTCCAGTAAGTTCGTACCTGCGTAGAATGGTTAAAAATTCTTCTTTGAGCATAGTTGTCTCTTCGTCGTAGTGGATTCTCAGTTTATTTCTTGATTTTACTCTTACTTGTTTTTTGGGGCATACTTTATCCAAGGTATGCCTTACAATTCGTCGAAAACAGTCATAGGCCTTCTCTGTGTCATGAGCTTCAAACACACTTTCCCAGTTTTCTTGTGCAAATTCATCTCTCAGACAGTTCAGGTTCTGAATAGAAAATTTTCTTTTTTTACAAGCAGGTTTCTTGGAAGGTTGTTCTATTTCCACTTTCAGGGAGCAGATCTGACCATTATGGTCTGAAATACCAGCTTGAAAAATAGTAAAGTCAACGGTGTCTTGTGAGATGTTCGTGCAGATACAATCGATGGAGGTTGTAGATAGGTTGGTTATTCTTGTAGCTGGAAGAGGTAGCCGTCTAATACCGTAGGTCAGTAGTTCGTTTTCTAGAAGTGTGTTGTCTGAATTTACTGTTAGGCAATCTCTATTTATGTCTCCTATTAAAACAAAGGGTTTGGTTTCAGGTTGGATTTAGTTAAGTATATTTGATAGAAAGTCAACGGCTAACTTAGTTTGTCCTGCTGGTGAACGATATACACCTAGTAAGTAGAAGGACTTGTTCTTGATATTACATTTTGCTAATGCAGCTTCAAAAGTTAGTTCTAGACATTTTCCTGCTATGTTAATGGCTTCTGCCTCTATGTTTGATGTTTCACGGACATAGATAGCAACTCCTCCCAATCTGTGGTCTTCCCTGCTATATTCTGTTACAAGATTGTACCCACTGATGTTGGTAAGTGACAATCTATCTTGGCTGAGACCGTGCTCTGTTAGGACTGCAAGTGTTGGATATAAGTCGTTCAAAAGGTGATTGATTCTTTCTACTTTATTTTTTAGTCCTCTAACATTTTGGTGTAGGATAGTGATTGAGGTGGTTTGGTTTGTTTTTGTGCTGTGTTCCAAAGGGTTCTGGTGTTTGTTTTGTTTGCGGTCTGTTTGTATTTTTCTCTCTTGGAGTGGATTGTACCTAAAAAATGAGAATCATTTAATAGTGAGGTATAGTCTGATTCTTTGGCTGCTGTGTGCGAGATATCTATGTTAAGATTGTGTGGAAAGTCCTGCCCTGTGGGTTTTGACAAAACATGTTCAACTTGTTTACAGGCAAGAGATGTTGTCCCAAGGCTATCTATATATTTGTTCAGAAAGTCTTCATAAGTTTCTCCTTTATCCAGTTTAGTAGCAGTCATTGGTGGTTTCCTGTCTTTAACTTTGTGCACTGTCAGAGTTTTGTTTCTTAGTGGTCTAGTAGCTGTGACTTCCTCAAAGTTAGAGTGTGTATTTTGATGCATTGCATTTGTGATAGTATCGCTTTTTTCTTTTACATGGTTTTTTGTTTTTTGCTACCTGGAGAGAAATGCTGAACTGGTTTTGGCGCTGAACTGGTCTTATTTTATTTGATGCTAAGCTAGTTATTTTTGAAAGTGACACTTTCCTGATAATAGGTGTGTTTTTTTTTTTTTTTTTTTTTTTTTTTTTTTTGCTTTCACAGATGTGTTTGGTTCTGGTATATTTTGATTGTGCATTTGTTGGTGTAGCATCTGAACCTGATGTTCCACTTGGTCTTGACGGGTAGTTAGCTGAGTGAGTTGGTATAGTACAAGAGCAAGATTGTTTTGCTCGTACAAGTCTGTACCAGTAGTTTGCGCTTCTGGAGAAGTAGATTCTATTACCTTGGTGTGTAGGTCAGCACTTAGAGTTTGCGTTTCCACATTTTTACTTACTCCAATTTTTTGATTTCTTGTATCTTGATTTGAGCTAATGTTCTTTTCAAGATTTCTAATTGTATTCTTTAAGTTACTAATTGTCTTTACATAGTCATCGTACAGTGATAATGATCCACCCACCCACTCAAACACGTACAGTGATATTGAACCACCCGCCCACCCATACACGTACAGTGATACTTTTTCCAACGAGTCAGTGTTTTTGTTAGTGTGAACAATCCAATAAAGTTTCAGAATAATAATATCTCCAACGATATAATGAATGAAAACAAACAGATCTGCACTATTCTAACCATTACAACATAGCAGCAGTAGTTGTTTTGCTGATTGTAGATTTGTTGATCAATCACTTAGAATCGCTTAGTTTTATCATGGTCTATAGAAACAAACAGAGAGTCCAAGGCAATGCATTTGCTGTAGATGTGCGCTTGTGCAGTTAGTTATTTATCGGTGATTGGTTTTGTGTTATATTAGCTCAGCTACTATTCTAGTCACTTCCGAGTGTGATGGAGAGAGAGAGAGGGGAGGGAGAGAGAGAGAGAGAGAGAGAGAGAGAGAGAGAGAGAGAGAGAGAGAGAGAGAGAGAGAGAGAGAGAGAGAGAGAGAGAGAGAGAGAGAGAGAGAGAGAGAGAGAGAGAGAGAGAGAGAGAGAGAGAGAGAGAGAGAGAGAGAGAGAGAGAGAGAGAGAGAGAGAGAGAGACCGGCTTCAAGGGACCAGTATGAGCTTCTTATTTAAATAGGTAATAGTTTTATAAAACGACATCACTAAAATTTCACAACACTAGTAATATAATAAATAGTTCCAGTAATATGTTTTTTAGCTATTACCCACTATATATATGTCGGCACTGGTGGCGCAGTGCTGTAACCCAGCTACATGGGGACAAAGTGTTTGGGAGATTGTAGGCGATAGGTTGGATGCTCGGTTATCTTAATACCGACATGGTGTCCGCTTGACGGTTGCTATCGGCGTTGACACTACTAGAGAAGTCTGGGGTTTCCAGGTTGGGTGGTGATCATTGTGCGGGTATTATGTGGGGGAGATAACTGAGTATCAGGCTTGTCAATTAGCTGAAAATCAGACCAGCACTACGTGGTTCGGATTCCACGTAAAGTTGTGGGTCCCTTAGTTGCCCTGGCTGTTGGGCTATTAATAAATTGCGCTTTCTGAGGAACAGTTGAACTCAATTAGTAACCAGACTACACTCACCCACACTCATCCTACACTCATATAACCATTCATATTCGCCTTAAAATACCAACAACGTTGTGTTGGCGTCTAACATGTAAGAATGTAAGAATATATAAAATAATACTTGTAAGAGATAAATACAGTAAAAAAGTTGACAATATGAACCATTAAGTTATACTATTTGATTATAGGTGGATATAACTCATTAACTGAAGAACGCTATGAGGAACCGAACAACCGTGAAGTCATCGAGCAATTAGTTATCGAGCAAAAACACTGAACGGTTGCCAAGCGGGCTGTAGACCGTTATTGTCTTGAGGCGGTAGCGGCAAGGTGCTGTTTTAGCACCGAGTCTAATCCAGCATAATGCAAAGCAGTTGCTCCGACAAAGGAGCTGGCAGAACGTGAGTTCGTGGCAACTAATTCGCAGCTGCTCTAAGACATCCGAAATAACAATATCACATGTTCTTTCAAGGGAGAAATGTAGCTTTCAAGTGGATGAATTCACCAGACTCGTTGTTGTTATTATTATTATTAGAACGATTGCACTCTTCACTAGGCCCACCGTTCTTGATATTTCGGACGAGTGCACTCTACAATAGGCCCTATCTTCTTGACATTTCGGCCGAATGCATTATACAATATGTTCTTGAAATTTAAGACGTTTGCACTTCCCAATAGGCTCGATGTTCTTGGAAATTTCGGACGAATGCACTCTACAATAAACCCTTTTTTAAATTTAGGACGTCTGTACTCTCTACTAGGCCTACTAGTAGTACTGCCGTTGACTACTAATTGCATTACACTGCTTTCCTGTCTTTGAATTGGTCGGTAGCTTAGTTCATTAAATCATATGATTTTTCATAAGGTAAAGGTTCTCAGTTCGATCCCAATCAGAGACGTAACACATTTTGAAAGGGATCAGCTGATAACCACCGTCTGTTCATTTGTCATTGGGGCTATTAATTAATGACACTTTCTAAGGAATAGTCGGCCTTAGTTTGTAACAATGACTACATTCGCTCATCTAAACTCATCACACTCATTCGACATCCATATTCCCCCATATCTTGACGTCTTTTAAGGAAAAAAAGAAAAGTATTTTAAACCAGCTACACTTTAATTCCAAGGTAAAGTAATTATTTAAGTTTAGAATATAGTGACAGGCATTACAATGATAAACTGTTCGTGATTAAATATGCTTTAAATAAATTGGTCTTTTCAGTTTGATGAATGTTATTATTTAATATAATAATTCTAATGTTGTCATATTTATGTTTGGAGAAATTCGTTTTACATAATGATTCTAAACTAATTTATGAATTATTTAATTATTGTTTTTTTAATTCGACATCATAAAAACTACCGGCTGTCGATTTTACGATGGACGTGTTTTTAAATATATTTTAAGGCATCCATTGCTGTATGTTTGATTATTTGAAAGTAAAAGTCCTTGGTGTATAATGATACATTCTTAAATATGGTAACCCTACTTCAAGAAAGAATTTATAACTTGTTGGTATATATATATATATATATATATATATATATATATATATATATATATATATTATATATATATATATAAAATTGTTAATTTTGGTACAAAAAAATTAGCAATTTTATTAAAAGATACAAAAAATGTTACACTATTTTTCCTAACATATTTCCCCACTATACAGGGTTGCGCAAATGTCTGGAATATACTTATTAATTTCAAAACTATTAAAATAAAAGTAATGAAACTTTGCAGTTATATACATATCCCTATACTATAAACATTTTGACATATTTTACTTCTTTTTCGCATATCCAGGGAATTGCCCATGAAGGAAGTCTTAAAAGTTTTAAACGTAAGCCTATCTCGAGTTATACCTTATTTTAAAGGTTTTTCTTTGTAAAACACAAGAGTCCAAACCTGAGGTCAAAAGCATGACCCAGTCAGAAAATATAGGCTCTCAAACAATTTAAATCATTTAACTAACACTGCTTAAGAAAAAGGTAAGCTATTTATTATCTATTGCTGCGTAGAGCTATAATTTATCTAACTGAATATGAGAAATTAAATTTCGCAAAAAATAAGTTACAAATAATTAAAATAATATTCTTAAACTATTTTAGGTAAACCTACTGTAAAAAGTGTTTAAATAAATTTTTCTTATATTTATCTTAGTTAAATAGCATAGCTATTTTTTTAACGTAGTCGTTTATTACGATTGTTAACAATCAACAACATACTCAGCAACAGGGACCTGAAACTGTTAAATAAGCAGCCGTATAACTGAGAAGACTTAGTAATATGACCTTAAATTCTTTGAATCA
Organism: Stictocephala bisonia; assembly: GCA_035578905.1. NCBI lineage: Eukaryota > Metazoa > Arthropoda > Insecta > Hemiptera > Membracidae > Stictocephala > Stictocephala bisonia. The sequence continues at coordinate 62,368 of JAQJVL010002794.1, read as the reverse complement.
GTGGATTTTATGAATAAGTCATCCTTTTAACCTCAGGTTTACACTTTTGTATTGTACAAACAAAGACCTTTGAAATGAGATTAAGCCTAACTCGAGGTAGGCTTATATTTAAAATTTTTAAAACTTTCCTTCTTGGGCCATCCCCTGGATATGAAAAAACAAATAAAATATGTCCATATGTTTTGTATTGGGACATGCACATAACTGGTGAGTTTCTTTGCATTTTTTGCAATGGTTTTGAAATTAATAAATATATTCTAGACTTTTGCCCGACCTTGTATATATGGGCGTTCATCCAGGCGCCCAGTTGAGTGCTCAAAGAATTTTTCAGTAGTTCTACGTTTCACGCACCTTTCACTAAGAGTAGCAAAGAGCCTGCCTCACTAAAACACATACAACGTGTTTTACTCCCCTACCCCCTAACATTCCCCGCCTGCCTCACCCCGCAAATTGTACAAAAGTGCATATCTGTCTCATTTATAGTAAACTCTAGCAATTAAGTATCCTATATTTTTATTATACTATTTCAGTCAAAGATCATTGTATGAATTTCAATTTAAAATGTGTACATATGTTATGTATAGAAAAATAATTGGTTCGTTAGTATCTTTATCTACTATATTCTCCTTAACCTAAACTGTCTACTATATTATTTAACCTTATAATCGTTATACATTCCATAATTAGCATACTTAACAATTCATCAGCGTAGTTTCCTACGTCAGATACAACTGTCAACATTAATTACAATAACTTTAAAAGCCTTCCGTGTTAGTTGAGTTACATAAAGTAGTGTTTGATTAATTGTGGCCTGTAAATATTTGCTAATTATGGACATTGGTCAACCTTCGTTACAGGACAGATCCATTTTACTTTAAAATCTCAGTAATTATTACTAAATCCTTGACTATTTTAACAGGACAATTGAGGAAGTTTTGCGTAAATACAGGGATATTACATTAATTAAGCTTACTTAATTACTATACAGTAGCAAAAAAGTCATTATTATTGGAAGTTACTTATGTAATTGACCATAGAAACAAGAAGTCTGTCCGCTTATATTAGTCCGCTTTTCATGTCCTGTGAAGTTAGTTCATGTTCGGTTTTCACAGATAGCGCCATCGGTCTCCCTCCCTCTGTCTCACTCCAGCACACGCTGAAGTGACTAAATAATATTATGTAGGCTATCCTCTGACTGTGATGTAATGTGGTCATCGACTTACATCTGAGTGTTGGAAGAAGAGAGTTTTTGTACGATAAGATAAACATAGGTACCGTACACTGAAACTATCAGAAATTGGTCGGTAGCTTAGTTGGTTAAAACCCAGCTTCATAAGCCAAAGGTTCTCAGTCCGATCCTAATCAGAGTCGTAAGACATTTTGTGAGGGATCAGCTGATAACCACCGGCTGTTCCTTTGTCATTGGTCTATTAATTAGTGACACTTTCTAAAGAATAGTCGGCCTTAGTTTGTAACAATGACTACATTCTTTATTCGGTACTTGGTGGAATTTCGATGGATTTAAATGAAACATTTTTAGTAATTCCACAGTTTTTAATTTTTGATTAATGCATTTTCGCCAGTTACGGCATCTTCAGATCATAATAACCAAATTGTACAAAAATATAAAACACATGTTAAAAAATATACAATTTGTAAATATTAAATAACACTGATGGATAAGTAGTTAAAATTTAAAAACAAGGTTTTGAATTATTTTAATTGTTTTCTAGTTCATTTCTAATTACAGGTAAAAATATTTTATTAAAATTAACAGATGGCTGAGAAATACAGTCATCTTTTTTTTAATGCCATGAACGCACTTTCAATTTTATTTCTCTTTTTCCATGATTTTTCTTTATATATAATAGACGACTCTTCAAATTTTATACTATGCTTTTTATCAATAGCATGTTCAACTAATTTTGATTGTTCAGTATTTTCAGTTTTAAAATTATATATATGTTCCTTTATGCTTTAAATAATAAATTCTTTAAATAATAAATAAGAATAAAGGAACATATATATAATTTTAAAACTGAAAATACTGAACAATCAAAATTAGTTGAACACGCTATTGATAAAAAGAATAATATAAAATTTGAAGAGTCGTCTATTATATAAAAAGAAAAATCATGGAAAAAGAGAAATAAAATTGAAAGTGCGTTCATGGCATTAAAAAAGAATGACTGTATTTCTCAGCCATCTGTAAATTTTAATAAAATATTTTTACATGTAATTAGAAATGAACTAGAAAACAACTTAAATAATTCAAAACCTTGTTTTTAAATTTTAACGACTTATCCTTCAGTGTTATTTAATATTTACAAATTGTATATTTTTTAACATATGTTTTATATTTTTGTACAATTTGGTTATTATGATCTGAAGATGACGTAACTGGCGAAAATGCATTAACAAAAATTAAAAACTGTGGGATTACTAAAAATGTTTCATTTAAATGACTACATTCGATCATTTACACTTATCACACTCATTTGAAATCCATTTTCGTCCCTATCTTGACGAGCGGCGTCTGAAGAAAAAAAAAAAAAGAAAAAAAACTCATTCTTTTGTGAATCCCTCTGGTCTGAGGAAGATGAGCGTGGTTCGCCAAAATTGATCATCATAATATTTGTGTATTTTGTGCTTATATCGTAATAAATCTGTGTTGTTTGACGTTTACTTGTACTGTATGTGTACCAACACGTATTATGCTAATTAAAAAAATAAATAATAAATGAATTACAAGTTATTTGAATGACAAACACTGAGCATTATTATTCTTCTATCTAAGTATTCAGTATGAAATCTCCTAAATGAAGAAAAACACTTAGCATAAATTTAGAAAAATAATATTCATAAAAATTGTAGTGCTCAATATATTTAAAGAACGCCATAGTTTATACATTATTATTATTATTATTCATTATTCATCTCTAAGACGCCGATCGTAGAGATATGGGCGAATATGTAATGGGTGAATGAGTGTGATATGTGTAGATGAACGAGTGTAGTCATTGTTACTAACTGAGTTCGACTTAGCTCAGAAAGGACTATTTATTAATAGCCCAATAGCCAGGGCAACTATGGGACCTACATCTTTACGTGGAATCCGAACCACTTAGTGTTGGTCTGATTTTTCAGTATTATCATATTATGTATATATTACTAGTATTATATCTTAACTTTTAGTACTTATTACTAAGAAAACTCCAAAATCAATAACCCACTGAAGACAAACTTTACAATACTTGAATCTACACATTTATGATTGTGGATTGACTAATGCTGTTATATTCAGTCAGTGTTGTTAGAATAGTTATACAGTATTTTTCTTACAATAATTATACTGTAATCTATAGATTGCATTAATCTATTTATGGGGGGAACTTATTCAGACAGAAGAGAAGAACAAGTTCAGTACAACAGTGCAAGGTGAACATTACTTATTCAGACAGAATAGAAGAACAAGTTCAGTACAACAGTGCAAGGTGATCATTACTTATTCAGACAGAAGAGAAGAACAAGTTCAGTACAACAGTGCAAGGTGATCATTACTTATTCAGACAGAAGAGAAGAACAAGTTCAGTACAACAGTGCAAGGTGATCATTACTTATTCAGACAGAAGAGAAGAACAAGTTCAGTACAACAGTGCAAGGTGAACATTACTTATTCAGACAGAAGAGAAGAACAAGTTCAGTACAACAGTGCAAGGTGAACATTACTTATTCAGACAGAAGAGAAGAACAAGTTCAGTACAACAGTGCAAGGTGAACATTACTTATTCAGACAGAAGAGAAGAACAAGTTCAGTACAACAGTGCAAGGTGAACATTACTTATTCAGACAGAAGAGAAGAACAAGTTCAGTACAACAGTGCAAGGTGAACATTACTTATAATAACTTCCAGTCAATGACTCAAACATCATCTATGGATCAGGTTCCTACGTCATAGACGGCTCAGCCAGACTCGCACAAACAGGTGGTATGTTTCATAAACTCAGAGTTAGGTAATATACCTGTGTTGTGCTGAGGTACGCTCAAATCAGCTACCTATAGAGATCGCAGGTCTTAATGGCTAGATATTTTGTGTTTCCTTTGGAAGTTTTAGTGCTCAGACACAATTCTTGTTTGATTAAATTCCACCTCACATAAATTTCAAACGTCGGAGTTGATATCCTTTGTCGTTCAGTGTTGTAACTGATGATATACGGTGGGGCGGAGACCCATGTATCACGGCCGCCATGACGAGAAGCTAGGGAGTAGTTAGTCCATGAGTCTTAGATAGTTATACGTCTTTTGCCTTCTAGGTCAGTGACCACCAAGATGAAAGCTTCAACCCGAGAACTGTGTTATCCTACGTATCCTATGTTGTGCTATGTATATAAATACAATGTAATGTAATAATATTTTCAAACGAAAGTTTATGTTTTACAACAATCGATCTTTTATTTTGACATCCATTATTTATTATGAAATGTATTAATACATTTGTTTGTTTTTTATTATACTGTTACCATTGACTGAAGAAACAATGTCAAAGGCAATACATTTGCTGAAGATACGCGCCTGTGAGGATATCTAACTGCGGTTGGTTTCAAATAAGCGCTCGGATTACTGTTTGGCGTACTGTTAGCTTAGCTAGCTACACTTCAGAGTGTGCTGGACAAAGACAGAGAGAGAGGAATGAGGAGAGATAGAGAAGGGGAGATCGATGACGCTAGCTGTGAAAACAGAACAAGAACTAATTTGACAGAACAGGAAACCCGGTTTCACAGGGCATTACTTAAGGGTCTTCTTGTTTCTTAAGTATTCTTGTATTAAAGTATTTCCTATGAACATTTTTTACTTAAATTATAATTATTATGACATTTATCATAGAGGTTAAGTACGTATGTCATGTTTATAGATTTGTTCATCCTTTATTCTAAACATTCCAATGTATTGCTATATAAATTTTATTGTGATAGTTAGAAATTAAATAACGTTATTTTTAACTGCAAACATATGATGGGGCAATTCTTTGAATTCATTGCTTTAGAACATAAAATTGATGTTAGGAAGGTTTCATCTCTCCGGAGTTAGTGCTGTTTTAGTTACACGACACTTGTAGATGGACAACTTGATTACACGAACTTGTAGCCCATAGAACACTTAAGTACATGACGCTTAGCCCGTAGAATAAATACACTAACGTATCCTTTTGCAAAAATAAAATATATACAAATGTTAAACTAAAAATGTTACTCTCAGTTTCTTGTGGAAAGCGAATTAACACTGTTCCCGCGAGTATTGCAAACAACAAAGAATTTATGATGACAGATCTTGATGTAAGGCTCTTACAAACCTCTGATGTAGGACAAGTGAAACTGTATATTTTTGCATATTGACGTACATAACCACGTATAATAAATAACATAAATACGTTTATGAATGTTTCACGTGACAAATGGTTTTTGAAAATATTAAAAACATATCAATTATGTATCAACCATAAAACTAATAAGACAATTTCAAACTCAAACATAATTTAATTTTTATGATAAACAAATTTAAAATATGTTAATCAGTTTAGTAACTACTTTATTATAATAAAAATATAATGAAAATTATGTGATTTAGACATATATAACAAGAATAATCATCAAATTGAATGTAACTATATTGTAATTTAAACACTAACTTTAATTTATATGCATGTCATGTTTACCATCTATTTTGTTGGATGTATAACTTATGTATAAGTACACACAATAATTATGAAGTGTGTTAGATCTGAACACTTTTAATTAAGAACGTACAAAACTAAACATTTTTTAGAATATTTTCCCTTGTTTTAGAATATAAAGGATACAAATAATACAATAAAAATTCTTATTTACATTCTTTAATTTTTAAATTGATTCCTCTTTCGATTTTCTAATATTCAAGAATAAAGTTTATATTTTTAAATGATTATAAAATATAATAGAATGTAACTATACAAAGCAGATAAAGACATGTTGCCATTTTGTATTGGCTCAACCTTTTTAAGTGCTGTTTGCGGTATTCGTCTGTGCTAGACAAACCCTCAAAGTTGTTCGATCGAAAATTATGTTGAATAAAATTTTTTGTTTTGGTACAAGTAATAAGTGTGTTGAGGGAAAAATTAAAAAAAATATGGATATGTAGCCATATATCAGTAAATTCTTTTTTACGCATATGTAGCCACCCAAAGTGGCTAATTTGGCCTTTCTTGGTTCCTAACTCATTATCAAACCGTGCGATACATTTTATTCAAATGTTGAGAATATGGTAGACACATGGTACTAACCAACCTAGAGTAAATTAAAACTAATAATAAAAATAATATTTTTTAAAGTGTAACCAATTGTTATTTGATTGGTTACAAATACTCTGTACGAATTTTGAGTTGAAATTAGTACAATTATCTTTGGCCGAAAAAGTAGATTAATGATACTTACAATCTTTATTGATAAAGTTTGCAATAAATTAGGGAGTTATTCCCGGTTGCGCTCCGGTATATAAAAGTAGCAAGAGTGGCCGAGGGTGGCTGCCATCTTGGAGCCGAAGATGCCCGAGAGTGGATCTCGCTCTGTCCCTATTTCACTACTCACGTACAGTGGTATTGACCCACCAACCCAGCCATACACGTAGAGTGGTATTGACCCACCAACCCACCCATACACGTACAGTGGGAGTTACTTTCCCATGCCTAAAGCAAGGCATTCACTCTGCTACTCGTGGCGACAGTGGCGGCGAAACGTTGAACTAAACTCGATCCAGCGTCGAGCTGAGCCGGTCGGACGAACACCCTTAAAATTGATATACATCTTGACATATACTTACGATTAATATTGTTGTCGAACTTCTTTTTGGACTATCCTCCATTGGATGTGAAGTCACTAACTACCCTAAAAAACTACTTCTTACGTCCAGTTGGCATTTGCAAAGTTTAACTTTCCCAAGTCGAACCAAGAAAATAATATTAAACCGTCTAGAACATGACCTACATTGTATATTTTTAAAACTTTAAACCAGCGTCGTTTTTAAAGATGTCTAATATGTGGGTTCTTATTCAAATACTAAAGACTTTTAATTTGATGTACTACTCGATCTATGCGCTCATTCTCTCCTTGCCGTTCCCTTGATATGACAGAAAAATGATAATTACTTCAAAAAGTATAGGAGCAGTAATGGTTTGCCAAGTTTTATTACTTTATCTGTAATCGCTCAGAACTTATTAACAAACAAGTTTATAAACAACCAACACAATTTGAAGTGCACAAATCTCTTCCTCGGCAAAGGAAATATCAAGGATTCTTCTCGTCTGAGGAATGGTCTTGTTTAAAGAGCAAATCAAGGAAGGCTAACTAGTCACTTGCTTTCTTGTTATATGCATTACTATATGTGACCATATAACACCTTCAGAGTAAAGAGCGAGGATGTAGCTGACAAGGTTGGGAGTGGCGCCACATGATCGACGGGTTACAGAACCGAACATTTGTAATTTAAATAACGTTATAGCTTGTGGTTTCCGATGAAATACTTGACGTAGCTAGAGCCATATGTTCTGTGTGACAGTCCCACATGACCCAATCTATAAAAGCCGACGACACAATTCAAAAGACTCACAATATGTAACTGTTTGTTTCGTTGACTGAACGTGAACCATTGGTGAAAATTGGTTGTATACTGTATCATGTGTACCGAATACTCAAATGTAACAAAACATATTTAATAGCTAAAAAGGTTACCAACATGTGTAAGTTTTGTTAAATTTGCCTGAACGAAAATGAAACCCAGACTGAAGTATTCTGCACTACACCATCAAAGGTTTACGATCTCTAGATTAATTTCAAATTAACCCTCTCCAAACCCCTTTTCTTGTGAGCCCTTGACCTTGACTTCTAGGATGAGATTTGAGGCTCATATTTTACTCCATTATTGGTTTTTTGTGTACTCTTTTTTCTATATTAGAATACTGGACAAGCAAAAAGATTTTTTTTGCATTTCCAAGTATGGACACTAAATCTTTCCAAAATATCCAGCCATTTTGGTTTTTGTGGAAGTAAGAGAGAAACATCCCCATATGTTTTGATTATAAAAAAATTAATTGCTTTCATTTGATTATCCTCTTGGATAGCTATCACAGTTGAGCCTCCTACCCACTATCTGTTGTTGGTTTTTGGAACTACTAACTCCACCAACTATTAGTAGTTCAGACGGTTGTCGTCTGTCTGTTCGTCCCCAAACCCCTGTGTGAGGTGAACAACTTTGTCAGTTTACTCTCTCTTACCTATTTACATTTTGATGATTGGAGGAGGGGGCAATAAGAGAGATATTGACAAGGTGCTGGTCTGCCATCCGCATGGTAAACTGGAGAAAAACTTCTCGATAATACACATTCAGCGCACTATTGGATGCGACCTCTGTTTCTTTCTTCTCTGTGGAGTGGCCAAATAAACATTTATTTGATTCCATATAGCTAAGTTCTTTTTCTAATTTCACCATCCACTTAATAATTTTCGTCACAAATGTGATACATTAGAGAATTACTAGGCTACACTTTTTGTAAGCTAATGGCAATCAACGTCTACAATTATTGTGTAAATAATTACACGCTCTTGTGCAGAGTACAATGATTGGATTTCTTACGTCATGTAATATGGTTTTCACTAATAAATCCATATACATACATAAATATCCCACGTCGTCCTGATTGACCACTTGGCATAGGACCAGTCATTCTTTATTTTTTCCTCGTTTCATCCGTGTCAAATGAGGCATTTAACTCCATCAGCACAGCTCGTGCACATTATCAGCAGCAGTAAAGTCTCGTGTCATGAACTTTGATCTTCAATAGTTCATGTCCTAGCCAGGGGACGAGCGTGTGCTTGAATAACTACTCGCTTAACTTCCACAGGAAATAGGCAATTAAATAGTTTACGAAGCATTTACAACGGTTAATTTTACAAATCATAGGTTAAGAATTCGATAAAGTTTAATGAATTCTGGTACAACTTAATAGTTTTTGGAGTACAGAAAGCTAGTACAGGACAGTACCAGGACAGGAGGACCACAGGAGATTACAGTAAGGACCAGGAGGAGATTTAAAAATCAAATCCCAAGAAATGATCGAATATCCTTTATTCTTATTTATTATTTTTTTGTATAAACGTTTTTCTTTTAACAAAATACACGATTCTATAAATGCTTTCTTTTTGTACTATTGCACCAACACTTTATACATAGATACTTTACCTAAAAATCTACTCTTTGAAACAAGTATGTCAACATCCCCTTATGTTTAGATTCAAAATAATGAAGTACTCTTGATTATCCTCGTACCATCGTAACAAGCATATAACCTCGTAAACAAAGCATCGTACTGACGACGGTCCTCAAGGTGTCAGAAGAAAATCTTTAATTAGTGCTTAGGTTTAGATGTACATCATATTAAAGGCCTCTATTAGAACACAACGCCTGAAACCCGGCCTCAATACGACCACCCTAGCCAAAATGGCGATGGACCGCCCTAGCCAAAATGGCGATGGACCACCCTAGCCAAAATGGCGATGGACCATCCTAGCCAAAATGGCGATGGATCGCACTAGCCAAAATGGCGATGGATCCCCCTAGCCAAAATGGCGATGGATCGCCATAGCCAAAATAGCGATGGATCGCACTAGACAAAATGGCGATGGATCGCCATAGCCAAAATGGCGATGGATCACTCTAGACAAAATGGCGATGGTTTAAAGTTACAACCTTGGGCTTGAAAAAGAATTGATTAGTTTGTTGAACCATTACAGAATAAAGTAATAACTTGAGATACATATAACTACTGTGAATAAAAAATCTGTTTATGAAAAGCAAATCTCAATAGTTTATCAAGTGGAACAAATATCAATCAACCAAAGAGGTGGTCCCCGGTAACACAGAAAAATAAGTTAACACAGAATTTTTTCATATTGTAATACTATGTTTTTTCTTGTTATGGTATTTCACTTGTTCTGCTGTTTCTTTTTTCTAATTTTTTATTTGCGTTTTTATAATTTTGAATGTTTCCATGATATTATTTGTCTAATGTGTAATTGATAAGATTAATTTGTTATAAGTTTTCAAAGGTATTTAATAATTGTTGTATTTAAATATGTAAGTTTATTTTACTCAGCCTTTTATCAAGTCATTCTAGTCATAGATTCACAGTTGTCATGACATAACTGTACCTCACTGTAAAATATGGTGAAATGACGTACTACTAGTGAAGCTTGTTTGGCATAGTTCAAGAAGAAGCCTGACATGATGTAGACAACTTTCACCAATCTAGTCACAAGATAATCATTTAATAATTACTCTTTTGACTTTCAAAAAAAATTTAATTTACATTCTGGGGTACAGGAAAAATTAAAAAGTTCAAATGATTTTTGGATCCTAATCCTGTAAATGTAATCTTTAGTTTATGACAAATTGGTAAATTTTTTATGATTCTCCCAGTGAGGATGGTAAACATGGTTTTCCAAAATCGATCACTATGCTACACGTTCTGACTTACACTTTTGTGAGTTTCGTCTTACTAAATTTTAATTTTTAGTCAATTTGTTAGTAAATGTAAGAAGATAATTTAAATGTACAAGTCAATTATTACAAATTAACTTTTTATATTCGAAGGATATAACAATCATAAGATAGCTCCATTCTGTGTCAGTTATCGGTATTCTCCATACTTTCTCAGTTATCGGTATTCTCCATACTGTGTCTGTTATCGGTATTCTCCATACCGTGTCAGTTATCGGTATTCTCCATACTGTGTCAGTTATCGGTATTCTCCATTATGTGTCAGTTATTCTCCATACTGTGTCAGTTATCGGTATTTTCCATACTGTGCCAGTTATCTTTATTCTACATTCTGTGTCAGTTATCGGTATTCTCCATTATACGTCTGTTATCGGTATTCTCCATTATGTGTCAGTTATCGGTATTCTCCATACTGTGTCCTCCATACTGTGTCAGTTATCGGTATTCTCCATTATGTGTCAGTTATCGGTATTCTTCATACTGTGTCAGTTATCGGTATTCTCCATTATGTGTCAGTTATCGGTATTCTCCATACTGTGTCAGTTATCGGTATTCTCCATTATGTGTCAGTTATCGGTATTCTCCATACTGTGTCAGTTATCGGTATTCTCCATTATGTGTCAGTTATCGGTATTCTCCATACTGTGTCAGTTATCGGTATTCTCCATTATGTGTCAGTTATCGGTATTCTCCATTATGTGTCAGTTATCGGTATTCTCCATTATGTGTCAGTTATCGGTATTCTCCATACTGTGTCAGTTATCGGTATTCTCCATTATGTGTCAGTTATCGGTATTCTCCATACTGTGTCAGTTATCGGTATTCTCCATTATGTGTCAGTTATCGGTATTCTCCATTATGTGTCAGTTATCGGTATTCTCCATACTGTGTTAGTTATCGGTATTCTCCATTATGTGTCAGTTATCGGTATTCTCCATACTGTGTCAGTTATCGGTATTCTCCATTATGTGTCAGTTATCGGTATTCTCCATACTGTGTCAGTTATCGGTATTCTCCATTATGTGTCAGTTATCGGTATTCTCCATAATGTGTCAGTTATCGATATTTTCCATTCTGTGTCAGTTATCGGTATTCTCCATTATGTGTCAGTTATCGGTATTCTCCATACTGTGTCAGTTATCGGTATTCTCCATTCTATGTCAGCTATCGGTATTCTCCATACTGTGTCAGTTACCGCATCCGTTCCGTTGGCAAATTTTATGGCAGTGAATATCACGGCTGGATTACGTGGAAAAAGTGATAATCTTCAAATAGATCTGAAATACTGAGGGTAATTCATCCCTTGCTTCACTCATTATCTAATTACCTTCTACAATTACCAAACAGCATCTTCCCATTTAAACTAAGCGTAGATTGGGAAAATAAACAGTCTGTCCGTCAGTTGTGTTTTATGGAAGGACGGATTTATGAGAAGTAGAAAGGTCGGTTCATTTACGAAAGAAGGGAGGATGAATTTCCAATTGTCACAGAGAAATAAGAAGTCACGTTTTTATGGTCACAGCGAACACATCAGTAGAAGTTACCTCTAAAAGTAAATATCTATAAAGATGTAGGAATAGTTAATTCTTAATCCTTCAGGATTTGGAGGGAAATAAGGAGGGAGGCTGACAACCATGCTATCCGACGGCGAACTGGAGAACTCTGTGCAATAAGTTGTAAATAGAGGTAGCGGGGGCTGTGTTTTACCCGTCGATGTGTACTACTTTACTTTGACTGGATCGCTCACGGAGTGGTCTCAGGGGTAAGGAGAAGGTTCCCCCACCACAGTTCAGTATTCACAGTCACCGCTCGGCACTGTCTGGCATAGTATTCCTACAGACTTTCGTTATAGTTTAATGAATTGATTGATAATCTATGAGTCCACGAAATAGTAAATATACCCTCGTTTTGTGGCTATGGTAAGAAACCATTTAAATCTATGCGGGGTTAAATCAAAGCATTCTTAAAACTACTTAAAGCACATTTCCGTCGATTTAATTGAGAGCATAAGTAATTTATGATTTAAACAGAAATATTAAGCATTCTGCCGGGTTTATGTTTGTAAATACAACAGTAATACAATATTCATTTATTTTTATATTTTAATTAGTGGGCATACATACTTGAGATTTTAATGTATAATTAATTTTATGTTATGTGTTGTAATTTATTTATATGGTGTTCATGAGAAATAATCTCATTTGACTAAAATTTTGAAATTTAAACTAACAGTTCTTTTATTTCTGGACAACAATTTCACAGAAACTAATTATCATACAGTTATTTAATTATATTCATTTGCGTATTGTTTTATATAGAAATTATTTATTTATTTCCAACACATTTTTAGTACATAGACATTCGCCTGCAGATACAAATAATAAAATGTTTAAGTAATAATTCAGCAAGTGAGGAACGATTAAAATGTTATTCTTAAATGGCTTAGAAGGTCCTACTTTCATTTTTGCTATATTAAAAAAGAACAACTAAGGTCTATACTCAAATTTTAATTTATAAACTAATTAACCGTTTAAAAATGTAGGGTCTAAAGAAATAGTAAATTCAAATCACATTTTATTCTTTTAGTGTCTAAATTACAATTCACCTACCACCAACACTACTGTGCTCTCACTAACACATATAAAAGCTGTTTATAATGTATTTACTGCCGTTTTTACCATTTTTACATCTGAATTTGAAGATCCATATCTGTAAGGAAAATAGGCAATGGAAATGATTAACCATTAGGTTATTACTCTCATCATGTACAGGTAAATCATCTTGTGAAAAATCGGTCCGATGTGTGCGCAGTGGAAGACGTCGCCAATGCGCATGCGCTGGCACGTAACAGCTCAGTCATTCCCTGCAGTTTCTCGTAGGTTCGCTGGCTGACAGAGTACTACGCGCGGTTCTAAAAACATTAGCTTTAACGTTTAGTGTCACGAAATTTATATTAGTTTTAATTTTTTAGTTTTGTAAATGAGTGTTTAGTGTCGTAATCGTTTAGTGCATAGTATATATAGTTTCTGGAGCATAATGAATGTGCAGCCGGGTAGTAGTACTAGTAAATCAAATAAAAAAAGACCTGTTATTCATAGTCATACGCGAAGTATTATTTACAATGTATATAGTTATTTAAAGAAGAAAAATGAAGATTTATCGGAGAAGAAGTTGCTCTCAGAAGTGGCAGAAGCATGTGGAATATCCCATAGTTCTGCATATAAAATCGTCAAGGAAGCTGCCCAGTCACCCGGACAAGAAAAGAAGTTCGTAACGCCAAGGAAAAACAGACCTAAGAAAAGTCCAATAACGGGTTTGGACAATTTTGATTTGTGTGTTGTGCGACGGACAATTAACAATTTTCACATATTAGAGGGAGAGAGGCCCACTTTGAAAGGAATCCTTCGGGTTCTTGAAAAAAGAATTAACTTTTCGGGTGGAATAACAAGTCTGAGGAAAGTAGTTCGCAATCTCGGATTTAGATGGAAAAAAACGGAAACTAACAGAAAATTGTTGATTGAAAAATCCGACATTAGATTAGCTAGATTAAAATACTTGCGTAAGATAAAAGAGTACCGTGAAGAAAATCGTCCGATCGTTTACAATGATGAGACATACTTTCATAGTTCTTCCTCTTCCGAAAAATCATGGACTGAAAGTGAATCGGACGGATTAAAAAAACCAGTGGGCAAGGGACAGAGAGTAATTGTGATTCATGCTGGCGGGGAAATGGGCTTTATTCCAGGTGCTCTCTTAATGTTTAAGTCTGGAATGAAGAAAGGCGATTACCATGACGACATGAATAAAAATAATTATACTAAATGGTTAGAAGAAAAGTTAATACCAAATTTACCAACAAATAGCGTGGTTGTGATTGATAATGCTCCCTACCACCGGGAACAAATAAACCCAGCACCGACTTCGTCCTCGTTGAAAGCTGATATGATGAGATGGTTGTCTGAGCGAGGGATTCATTATACTTCGAATCTACTAAAACCCGAATTGTACGACCTCATAAAACAACACAAACCAAAATTCGTAACCTACAAGACAGATCATATCTTAGCAGCAGCCGGCCATACAGTACTTAGACTTCCTCCTTATCACCCTGACTTGAACCCGATTGAAATGATATGGGCCACAGTCAAGTCACACATTAAAAAGACAAATATCAAATTTACAATAGATTCTGTAACACAACTTGCTTTGGAAAAGTTCAACTCCATAACTCAAGAAGAATGGAAATCCCGATGTTCACACGTAGAAAAGGTAGAGGACGAGTACATTGCAGCCGAAGGGATGCTGGACAATGTGACAGAACGTTTTATCATAAACTTAGATGAAGACAGTGACAGTGACTGTGATAGTTTATGTGCCAGTGGTAACGGCGAAGATGGAGGTGGCACCAATGACGTTAGCTTCAGTGATGGAGATGGAGCCATGAGCGGAGTTGAAGACATGGGAACCGAGAGGGAACTGTCTTTCGACCAGTTTTAGACCAGGAACGAAATATTAACATGTGAGTTAATATCGTTTAAATTCCAAATTTTCTTTAGTGACACAATGTTAATTATTAGAGTAAATTATTAATTCAAGTTATTAGAAATATGTTTAGGTTTGTCGCTCATTATCTCAGTAAAATTAAGTTAGTTTAATCTAAACTGAAAACATAACAATGAAATAATTTACTCAGATTAAACCCTAATAATAAACATAACAGAAAATTAAAAATTAGTACATAATACAATCTTTCTGTTGGTTAATTGATGGAAAGTTTTTTTTCAACAAAATAATTCACCAAACTTTACCATTATCATTGAATATATACCATATGCGATTATTTTGGGGCAGTCCAATGTGTTGTTCATTTCGTTGAAGGGCTAATTTGCAGCGGAAGGGATTGGAATGTGGACTTCACCGCTCCTCGACGGCTGGCCACGCCTATTGTTTTATTGCTCCGTGTCACTGCACCACCATTGACTAGCCGAAAATACGCAGCCAGGCTAGTAGCGCATTGTTGTTTCCGCTCCGCTCCTCACTCCCCACCACAGACACTACCGCCGCCACGCAACCTGCGCGAGGCGATTTTTGTTAAAGTGATTCTACTGTACAGTACTTGAAGTTGCAGGTGGAAGTGACAACACTGCACGGGACTATCATCAGTAGCCGAGCTTTGCTTCTGGCATACACCCATACACGTACAGTGGTATTGACCCACCCACACACGTACATTAGTCTTACTGTAAACAGTGTTACTGTTTAAATATGTTTATACCATAGAAAAGCACGAGTTAATAAACTAATAAACTGAACCTAAAGCTAAATTGTATTATTTTAGATTAAGATTGTTACTTAGTAAAGCTCGTACATTAAGTATTTTTAATTAATAATTTTATATTTTCTTTTGTGATATAACAGAAATTCCTATAGTTAATAGCATTTCCAAAAAGGATTAACACTTTATCAAATAGTTTGATTTATAATCAAGTTAATAGTTTTAAATGACTAATAGTTCATTAGGAAGGATTGAAACAATAATATATTAGTGAACAAAATATTAAATAAAATGCTTTGTATGTAACAGTACTAAACAGATCGGGTTTCCAGATGTCCACAAAATACGGACAGTAATTAATTGCGGACACATGCTTCAAAAGGAAGAATTTTAAGTATATTTTAATTTTTAACTAGTCCTGAGTAATGAATAATAAGCCATCAGACTTTACTGTCCATTACGGTACAAGTAATATATTTCAAATGGATTTAGATTTACAAATGTACAATATTACAAATTTACAAGACTAACTAGTTTTGTTTTATGAAACTGTTTAAGAAATATTTTTGTTGTGAAAATAAGTAATATAATTATACACTGTGGGTTTCTTCTTTGGGGCCTCTGTAATTAATTGTTAATGGATCATAAACTGTTCTGAGAGGTTTCTTAAACTGCATACTTAAAACTAATGAAGTTATATTAGCAAAAACTGATCAACTTAAAATTGAAACCGTTCCAGCCAAGGCTAATCGTAGACTTTTTTTCGCGAACAACATTGCACCCCCCGCCCCCCCCCAATAAAAAAACCTGAGAAGCAGGAGGATATAAATATTTGTATATCCAATAACTCTTTGGATATAAATATTTGTAAATACAAATAAAATAAATACAGATACTTAAGAATTAAGGAATTTTAGACATAAATTATCAATTGAAAGGAATTGAGACTCAAATATTAGAGTTAACTTAACTAATGTATTGAATGTAATACTTACACACCTTAAAGCCCAATTATAAATAAAAAACCAAAACTATTAAAGTATAAATACAATCAATAAATACAACACAAGTCAGCCTAAAAAGATATTCGACAATGTATTTACTAGTTAGTAAATTAAAGCCAAAACTTAGGAAAAACTTAAAACAAGGAACAACTAAAGTACATAAGGAAAAGTAGAATATTAGTTTTACATTTGCCATTTGAAAACCGTAACAAATAATTAATTGCAAAACTTTAAATGCAACATTTTTTTTATTTTTAGATACCTTTAAATTGATGTGCAGCATGACAGAGTTTGATGTGCAGCATGACAGAGTTTGATATGCAGCATGAAAGAGTTTGATATGCAGCATGGCAGAGTTTGATGTGCAGCATGACAGAGTTTGATGTACAGCATGACAGAGTTAGAGGTAAACAAATGTTTATCTAACACTATTTTAAAAGTAAAAAAATGGGATTTCATTCGGAATTTAAAAACCACCAAAAATGTGATAACAACTGTAAATAACAAATATTTGTTGTTAAAAGTATTTTAATTTGACGTGTCGAATGGCATAGGGTCCTATTTAAAATGTTTGCCGAGAGTTATTTTTCTATTTCAATATTTTAACGATTTTTGCAATTTCAAAGATGGGGAGATAAGTGCCCAGTCTTATTGTTTTTAGATATTATATTACTGTATCATGATCTTGTCACTTTCTTAGCTCAATCATTATTCAAAGCAAGTTTAGTAAAACTGCACAATTTTGATTCGTGTTAAACTATCAGGCCTAATAATTCACTCAGTAAAAATGTTTCTTTTAATCAATACACCATTTACAACACTTCAGAAGGTGATTTTGAGAAATAGTTTAAACTAACTAATATGATATCAAATATGTGTAAGATAAAAGTAAAATTTGTTTCTTTGTAAACATTAAGTGAGTCAAACATGATAGTTATTGAATTTAGAATAATTCATGTTGACAAACTACTGTTGGCCGTTAAGTACTGCATGGTGATTGCCTGCTATGTCCTCTTATTATGTGGGGTTTTATAGATTTTAATAGACATCGTGAACTTGTGATTGAATTGCATTTGCTACAAATTGGTTTAAACAATTGGAAATTAATAAAGGGTAGCAGACAACTTATTGTCGAGCGTTATTTACAATAAGAACATGACTAGTGCTGCCTCTACGTTACTACTACGTTAATATCGGCCACCTTTTCAGACAGTAGGCCTAGTGGGGGGAGCAAATCTTTCAGTAAGGTTTCTCGTCAGTTTGGGAATAACAGTAACTTGACAACTTGAGCAGTGCTCATGGGGTTCCAGTCTTCGCGTATTAACTAACTCCATCAATGCAATAGGAATTTGACAGAGAGAGCCAACTCAAACTCTAGATCAGCCACGATCAGATCAGAACGATCAGAACCACTGAGGATAGGAATATTTTTACAGTATGATATTTTTTAATCACTTTTTCCTTTTTCAGATTACGATATTTTGTTAGTCTCTTAGTTTAATACTCAGCTTTTAGGCGCCCCTTTTTACTGGCGCTCTTCGCGGCCGCGTACTTTGTTCCAGAGTTGTATTGAAGTGAAGACTATGCAGTTGGACAGTACTGGGTTCCATACTAAACTGTGGTGGGGGTAGTAGAAAAGTAGCCCCTGGAAAAGTAACCCCCCCCCCCCCCCCCCCAGTAACTGGCTAGGCCTTGAGATTGCCGCAGCCAAGTTGTTTGTGTACTGTAGTTTTGAAGGTCTATAATTTATTTATCTAGACACATAAACCATGTGGGTAAATCTACATAAATTAATTTCACTATTAATGTTGATCATACGGATTAATAGTTTAAACAATGAGCCAGAAAACTGAACCGGTATCGTCGTACCGAGTTTTTCATGTTTTTATCAATGCGTCAGCTTTGTGTACTAATCATTTATATGATAACGATAAAATTTTTATACAGAGTCAAATATATTCTTTCAAATATTTTGCACTTTTAGAATTTTATATTTATGACAAGTAGCCCAATACTTGTTGCTTTTTTTAAGGAAACGTTTATTTTATTCAAGATAGTCGGTAAACTGCTTTCTTAGTTGTAATATTCACGAATTGCATATGCTATTATACACACGACATTACTATTGAAAAATGCAGTTACATACATTTCAGTTTAAATTTGTATTACAAATTGCGTACGCAACCGTACACGTCAAACGCCGAATTAACATGGCTACCGAATTTATCACAAAACTGATAGGAACTTTTTTCACAAACATAGCATTCCGTAAATATCTATTATTGTTTTACTTTTGATATAGTATCTTGGTTTGAGTTCAAATGGATGCCTTGTTGTTTTTAATAAGTTTAAAAATTCATCACGACTGTTTTGGGGAAAAAATAATCTTCAGGCAACATTGTTACGAAATAATTTAACACAAATTATTCTGTGTGTTGAATATTTATTTACTCACATTATACTACCGTATCACACTTTTACGCTTATTTTATTTACTTTTTAAGTATCATATTCTGAACATACGTCATGAGTTTTTGTAGCTACAATAGAATGGAATAAAATCAAAGAACCTATGCAAATTATTGTGGTGTTATATGTAAAGTTTTCTCCTTGGATTTCGGAATATCAGTCCATTTTGAATAATTATCCTGGGTGGTAAATTACAATTTGAATCTTTATGTTAACTCTAGTTAAACTCACATAAGAAATTGAACTAATAATGCTAATATAAAACTAATGATGCCAAACTAATTTTCATAAGTTAGAAAAATACTATCGTTATTGAATGTTAATAAACTGATTCCTTAGTTGATCATGATTATGTTAAAAATTAAAAAAAAATAAAATGTTATGTTTCCTATGTAGTAACGAATGTTCAGGTTATTTAGAATTCATAATACACCAACGCACACAGAATAGAATAGATATTGTGTATATTCCCTGTGCTGAAGCATCAAATACAAAACGCAAACGCCTTCAATATTCTTGGTACAGTCCGCTCTACAAGCCTTGGGGGGGTATTTTTCCAGGGGCTTCTTTTCCTGGCCGTACACCACGGGCTGGAAAAGTAACCCCCCCCCAGCTGTATGCTTCCACCGGGGAGGGGGGTTACTTTTGCAGGGCTACCTACTTTTCAGGCGCCCTAGGTGGTGAGCCAGCTCGCATCCACAGCACGGAGTGCACGATCCAGTTAGAGTAGTATACATCGATGGGTTTACCTGACAAAACTTATAATGACCTTTCTTCTGAAACGTTAGGAAAATATTTTAAAACTGTGTTTTTAAACGCTATATAGAAGCATTGGAAATCTTCAATCATTTTCTACCAATCACACTTCAAGAGTTGCGATACAATCATTATTACAAACCAAATCCTTCAAATAGAGACCCATGATTTAGGCCTTTTTTCGTGAAATGAAACGGGCACCTTCAGGCATCCCTTACATAATAACCCGTTGTATTCTGTTAGTCATTTGTTTTACGACATGAACAACGTGTAACCACTATATCAAAGGAAGTACAGTGAACGGCAGGATCTAATTTGGCCATGTTTATACATGTGATATTCGGCCCGGGGTCACATGTTATGTGTGGCTGCACTTTCCAGTCACGTGACGGAAGGAAAGTGTGGGTTGGGTACATGGGCGGTCACGGAGTCTAAATATAGATCCGTATAAATAGACTGAAGTGGTTCTATATAAGGGCGAGACAAGAACCGGTTGACTGGAGACTGGTTCACAAGCACGCCGCGCCGCCGTAGTCGCATGTACAACCAGGCCTGACTGTGAACCAGCACAGAGGCTTAATTGTAGTTTCACTTGATGACAGGTGAGTGAAGAAGTAGGCAGGATACCAGATTAGCTTGGATCAAGATTGTCGATGTCACGGTCGAATGCCATTGGACAGCAATCAAAGGGAAACGGAATCCAACGTATTTAAAACGTGTTAAGAGGGGGTTGTTGGAGGTATCCTCCGGCTCGAATATATTCTCCATACGGACAATATTTAAATGTCTCAAATCAAGCAAAAACAACACCAGTGTTTTTTTAATTTTTTTTATTGTTCTTTCAAATTGATTGTTAATTAGCAACACATTTTAATTAAAAATTGCGCAAATTTTAGAATAAATGCTTATTGTTGATTGCTTTTAATCTTCCCAATTTGTTATTGTTTTATTTCAACTAAATAATTAAACTAGAAAATTGTTAAGTACGTGGATAAAAACAATAACAATAAAGTGATTTTTTAACAATAAAATGATTAAAAAACGTAAAGGAAATTCTCAATTAAAATCCCTTTAAAATTACATATGAAACATAATTTTATGAAGAAAATTCGAAAAATATCAGGATAATCATTTAAGATTGTTCTAATTGAGAGTAGATATAAGATGGCCTACCCTCCCTAACGTTGCTAAGAGGAAAAACTAATAACATCTGTCTTCAGCCAAATGTAAAAAAGGAAATGAGTATTCTACTTTCTTCACGTTCACAATTGGGTCTTCTATGACACTGACGTAGTGGCCGCAAATAGAGAATCGCTGCGAAAGTATTTTTCCTGTTATATCTCGAGAAAAAATTTTTATTGACAAAAATAGTTTTCAAATTCGTATTCAGCGCAAAAAGCACACAAAAAAGCTAATTCAAATATCCTTTAAACTAACTGAATTATTTAAAAAAAAAATACTGAAAGTTGTGACTCTGATTTTGTCGAATTGTTCGGTAAAATACGTTATTTCCGCAGAATAAAAAGCATATCTCGTGAAAATATAGCCTATTTTTGGCCGATTTCAGGCAAAGTTTTCAAATTTTGTTTGACGCCAAGAAACTGCATAATAATAAATTTTACGAAAGCAGATTCTTGTTGGCTTGGCATATTCAGTTTTCTTGTTATTTTTAGGTATTTGCTTCAAACTTAAGTCAATTATCAAAATAAATCACACCCCCATGGACAGTAGATGATAATATTGAAATAAACTCACATAAACACTTCTCGATCTAACACGAGTGATCGTCTCCTAAAACACGATTTTGAGCTGTGTTATGAGAAGTACATAACTACACTTACATCAGTAGCCAGTCTAGGACAAACTGGAAGTTTTGTCTTTTCTATGCAACTTGGCTTCTCTGTAAGCAGTCTCTAGTAAACACTACACTACTTGGCTACCAGCCATGTAGAATACAGGACCAAGATTCTACAGCCAAAATCTCAGACGGCTTTAATCATAATAATATTTACTATATAAAAACCAGTATAGATGGTATCACAAACGTCAGTATAATCTTATAAACATATTAAAATCATTGTATTCGTTCATTCATCATCCATTCAACATTCAAATGTAACATGCATAGGTCATTCATTCAGTCATTTCGTTATATGGACCCTCTTTGACGTGGATGATTTTCAATAATCTAATCCCAGTAGCTCATGAACTCGTCAACTGAGTAGAACGCACGCATTTGTCACCAGAGGTGTATTTTAAATTGATTTTGGTTTTGTATTTGTTTGATACAATGGGGGCCTTCCGGGAGCCCATTGATTAATCTAACCCTGACCTGTGATGGCAGGAGCTCAAACGCCGCTGTTCTGTGTCACTGAGCCCGCAAGTTGTCCCTGCAGAAGCAGTGATTTAGTTTCATAATAAAAAAACTAGAGAGTTTCATAGTGGTTAGTGTCCCCGCCCCGCACCAAAGTGTACTTGGAGCGGCAGTATAGGACCACATAGGAAATATAGACAGGGCAAAGTCAGAAACCCAAGCTCCGAGAAAGCACCCCGACATGACTCTCTGAATTTTAGTTTTTTATTTACTATTCTAACTGCTTTCTTTTGCAATCTAAAGACTATATCTCTAGTTTGTACTTGAGCAGCCTCCCCAGAGTCTTACACCATATGCCAAATGGGGGAATATCAGCTCATAATAGGCTATATTTAAGAATTCTAGGGAGTAAATATTTGAAAGTTTTCGTAAAACAAAAGTGTTTGACGAAACTTTAGAACAAATTTGATTAGTGTGATAATACCAGGTCAGCCCAGGATCAAGGTTCTTCCCCAAGAATTTGACTGATTTAGTTTCCTTCAGAAATTCATCATCGATCATAATGCAAGGTCTTCTTGATGTCGGAGACAAAAGACAATGAAACTTGTTTTAGTCGAATTTGTTTTCAGACTTAATTCATAAAAATAATGAATGCATGAATTAAGTTCCAATAATCACAAAACTTCCAGGTTTTCCATGTTGCTATTTTGGAAAGAGTGTTGTGTCGTCAGCATATTGAACTAATTGTCCATTATGAACTATGAAATTCAAACTGTTAACATAAATTATGAACAATACTGGCCTAAGGATTGATCCCTGAGGGACTCCATAAGTCAGTTTAACTTTTTTGGATGTGGCGCCCGAGATCTGAACATAAGATTTCAAATACGATTTCAACCATTGGTTCAACCAATCGGCACAGGAGTCTGTCATGATACACACAATCAAATGCTTTGGAGAGATCGATAAATATGCTAAGCACATGTTCTTGTCTGTCCAGTCCCTCGACAACATTGTTAATGAAATTAGTTACTGCATCAATTGTGCTTTGATTTTTCCTAAAACCAAATTGCCCTTCACTCAGAATAGTATTGGCTTCCAAGAAACTGAGAAATCTTTGGAGAAATAATTTCTCGTAATATTTACTAAAAACCGGAAAACTTCTATAGGCCGGTAATTACTTGCTATGGTTAGGACATCCTTTTTGAAGATGGGATCAACCTTAGCCGTTTTCAAGGAATCAGGAAATTCCCCTGCAAGAAAAGAAATATTTATTAATTTTGTGAGTGGTTCCAAAATACTCTGTATTACACATTCCACCTCCTCCCAGCTAACGGGGTCAGAACCATGGATGTTACTGATTCCCTAACAATTTTGAAGGGTTGGTGGGGTCGATAATTTGTGGGATCTATTAAAGCTACTGAAGTAAAGTAATCATTTAATTCATTAGCAGCTTCAACTTGATTTTTAACTAATTTGCCAATTTTTTAAAAGTAGGAATCGGTTTGCTAATGTTGCTGCGTTCTTGCTTAGCGTTACTGTTAATATTTTTTTTATGATATTTTTGAAAAATTGTCAGTTTTCTTTAGCGTTTTAGTAACATCATAACATTTCGCGGCCCAAATCACCTGTTTAAAAATGTTTCTGTATTTTCTGAAAAAAGTTTTAAATTCTTCATGTTAGGTTGCTCTTCAATGTCTGTAAAAGTAGCTTATATAATCTACATATAACTACTGTAGTTATATGTAGATTATATAAGCTACGGCACTTTATAGCGATTTGAGTCTGTTTATCTGGTAGCAACGAGTCTTCTGATAGCACATTGTGAAATATTTAGGTTACTAATAACTTAGATAGAATATGTAAAAATAAATAGTAAAAAAAGTAAGTGTTAAAATTCCTTTGATGCTTGAAGAAAAAAACCGGAGTTCCTCCTTTCAATCATATAAATTTAGCAAAACACCTCGATTTAAACTGTTTTAAGAATGTGTGTAAGAATGTAGATAAATTCCCATTTACTATGGTTATGTAGGGCAGGATTGAAATATGCGCAAAATATGTTCTTCTATTATATTTCTAAAACTAAAAATGTTTGGCCCGCCGATGTTTGGTGTGTGAACATTTCGACTTATTTTTTCCTACCTATGGATTTTATTGCTCCTAGTTGATGAATTTATATACATTTGTTTGACTCTTGTATCCTTACTTGTTTTTATTGTGAGTACTTTATCTTTTAGGTTTTACTGATTGTAACTATCGTGATAGGTAAAATTCTTATATATTTATTTATTATTGTGTTGCCACAAAAATGGAACAATAAAACATTTCTTACTTTTAAAAATTTCTAAAACAATATTGACTATTGGCGTTGTTGGCTAAAGCCTACCTAGAAACATCTAATTTAAGGGTTAGATTAATTTTAATCAGATTCAAAGAGATTTGATTTAATCAGAGAGATATTCGACTTATACAGTTACGTTCATTCATGTCGGGTTGACACTTTGTAAAGGGAAGTTGGCTTGGCTTTAATATGCTAACAAAGGTTTCAATAATTCACCACTCTCATTAGCAATTCAAACCCCCACCCCACTATAGATAAAAAACAGTGATTAGTTACCCTGGCTATTGGGCCTGGCTCTTAATGAACGGCCTTCCTGAGAACATTCCGCCTGAGTAACAACGACTACACATGTTCATCTATAGCCATCACTATATTTCGCCGCCCATATTCGCTCATATCAATTTTTTTTTTTATTTATCTTACAACGGTAAGAGCCAATATATACAGAGTATAAGAGACAATGAACAAAGATAATAATTCTGAGAACAATGAATATGAGCACTAATAATAAGAATAATAAAGAAAAATGAAAAAAGACAATAATGTATGAGAGCAATACATACAAATAGAGAGAACATGCAATTCCAATCGTTATTGAGTACAGTATTATGTCTGCAGACTTCGGAGAGCTGCGAGGAGAGACTGGAGCACAATAAGTCTAGGCGTGTCTGGCAAAGAATTTCCTTGTCTTTATATATCCTCAGTATGGTGCTATTAGTTACATAAGAAGTGGAGACGGAAGGTTTCACAAAGAGTGCCTTGAATCTTATACCTGAAGGAACTCTGAAGTGTATTTTATCAAGAAGATCCGGGCAGTCGAAGGTTCCATTCACCAACTTATGGACAAGATTAATGTCCTGACTGAAGCGCCTTGAATCTAGGGGAGATAAATTTAAGAGTGATGAGACATCCTCCACTTGGTATATCTTGACTATCAGTTTCATTAAATTCTCCATTTTTATTAATTGATTTTTCTCAGAACAGTAAAATACTCTGTTTCCAGCTGTTACGTGCTTAGAAAATCAATTCACTTGAATAATATACCTTATAAATTGGCTCGGGTTTTTAACAATTTGATTATTGAATTGACGAAAGCAAGTGTACGTTGAAGTACTTTACTGAGTTTGAATATAAATAAAGTAACAGCCTCACAAGTGTCTTGTCAGTAAGAGACAAGCACAGTTGTACTCGGAAGGGGACCGTTTATCAAGAGTGACAGAGGAGAGTGGCCAGACAGCTCTCGACCAATCACAGGCCAGCAGGCAAGCCGGCACATGCACTTCCTGCACTATGCACCTCACTTTTACCGCATTCACTGACAACTTACAACTCTCAAATATAAATTGTCCTCACCTAAATGAACAGAGAACAAGTCAATTATGATGTTAAAATTAATTATTTTCATACAAAAGTCAAAATCGTCTTCATATCCCCCAAATAGTAAATTTTGAAAAAATTAAAATCGATTTAATAAAGTTTATAATTTTTTCTCTTTAGTATAGATTTGAAAAATACAGTACTGCAATGTCTATTGATGCTGGTTATCATATACCTTTTGCTGGAGAGATAATAATCATTTGAGATAATAATTGAGAAAAAAAATATTACCTTGTTCAATTACTTTTATTTCATATACAACATGTTTCGATCCTTAGATCATCTTCAGGTGTATATTGCAACAAATCTTGATGGCATCAATAAAAATTTAAATTAGATAAAACTTATTAACCTGAAAATACATAAAATAATAACAACTAATTTAAATTGTTATTGATGCCTTCAAGATTTGTTGCAATATACACCTGAAGATGATCTAAGGATCGAAACATGTTGTATATGAAATAAAAGTGATTGAACAAGGTAATATTTTTTCTCAATTAAATAATATACCTTTTTACAAAACAATTGTAAAATAATTAAAGTATTTTGAGAATGAAAGAAATAATTAGCCTATATATTATATTTTTGGAGAGGTTTCGCAGTCATCAGTCTTTTATTATAGCTCTCGAGACCAGAGACCGTCTGTCATCAGTTCTGCTCTTCTTGAATCTGAGCTATTGTAGCTCCTTTGGCGATGTCAGTACATTGAATAATGTTTTTAAATTAATACATTTTAAAATGTTGTTATAACTACAATAAAATAAGTAGAAGCGATTATTCAAACCAAGGTCGCGCGTAACCGGTTTGGTGTTAAGATAACTTGCTATAAATCAAACAATGTAATCTACCCGCAGCAGTTTGGCTTTAAAAAGAATGTTTCAGCATCGGACGCAATATTTAATTTTATTTCCAATATCACATCTTCACTCGACAATCATGAGCACACATGTGCCTTGTTCTTAGATCAAAGCAAGGCTTTTGATGTTGTTCCTCACAACCTCCTTATTGAGAAACTCCGGAATCTCGGATTAAGGGGGAAGGCTAGTGATTGGATTTCATCTTTCTTACTTGACCGTAAACAAACGGTAACTATTCCCTATATTGACGACTTAGGCTGTTTCTCAAGGATGTCTTCTAATGAACTAACAACCATGACGGGAGTACCACAAGGTTCCGTTCTTGGGCCGGTACTCTTCATCCTTTTCATTAATGACATATCATCTTGCATAACCGGTGGAAATTTATGTCTATTCGCAGATGATACTTCGTTTAACGTTTCTAATGTGGACCGGAATAAACTGGAGGTAGAATTATTTCTACAAGGAAGCTCAATATTGCAATGGCTGAGTGAAAACAAGTTATTTGCAAATCCTGGTAAAACACAACTTATTGAGTTCTACCTTAGGTCGTCTAAGAATTCTGACTTTGACTGTTTTGATATCTTCCTCGGCGAATCAGTTCTGAGCCCGAGTTACAGCACCAATTTTCTAGTTATTCAAATAGATACAAATTTAAATTTTCACCTTCATATCGAAAAAGTTACCAAAAAATTAAGCAGCAGCATTTTCTTACTTCGTAGGCTAGCCACTTTTACAGATATGAATTCCTTGCTTTTAGCATATTATGGTTGCTTCTATCCGTTCATGACGTATGCCATTATTATCTGGGGCCACGAGACCACAAGAACTGGTTCTGTATTCAAACTACAGAAAAAGGCTATTAGAATCATACTTGGCCTTTCAAAATCTCAGTCATGTGTTGGTAGTTTTAAATAACACAACATATTAACATTCACTAGCTTATATATTCTAGAATGTGCTGCTTTTGTTTATAAAAACAGACACATTTTTCCGGTCCATAACTCCATTTATAAACTCCGTCATCCTGATATCATCCCCATTCCTAAACATAGAACTACCTTTTTTGAAAAACAAGCATTCTTTTCTTGTATAAAAATATACAATAAACTTCCACAAATATATAAAGTTTCTAAAGACCTAGTGTTATTTAGGAGAAATATGAAAGAGTTTTTGTTGAGGAGAGAGTATTATAGTTTGGATGATTATTTTTATGATGAGACATGATTTTATTTATCTATATTCTCTATTTTGTATCATTGTACTCTATATTGTATTACCCTGTAGTTTTTACACTTAGTTTTTAAGAAATTGACCTTTGTTAATGCAATTGAGTTTGTCAACAGCAATAAAATATTTTGACTTTGACTTTATGTATAGATTGCTCATGGTGTAGAGGATACTTGTACACGATGATATATTGACACAAGCAGTATATCTGCAGGTTAAGACGGCGTTGTCGTAATGAACAGGTAAACATAAAGGAAGAAGCGTTGGCTCTCTGTGGACTGGAACGGTATGACAACCACGCTCAGTCCACAAATTACCAACAATCTATTGAGACCTGCGTGACATTGTTTAGCATTGAGACGATCAATCTTTGTAAATCTTGTAACAGTGGTTTAGTGTTTGTAACACCGAACACCTGTTCTGACGGGTGTAATGCATGGGTGGGTGAACTGGTCATCAAGTGAATTTAAGTTGGCATTTCTAATCAAAGTCTAATTGTATCTGTATTTTAGCTCATCAAACACTGCTGGCATGTACATAGTAGCACAGCGGGGAACGTTGTCAGTCGGCAGCCTGTGATCTCCGCGCCCCCAGCACTGTCTCACCTACTCAATGGACACAGTAGCCTATTGTTGCTCCAGAGACAATACATAATCACAGGCAATCCTCTGTGTTTGCACGTCTATAGAGGAGCTCAAGGTCGGTACGTCACAAGGTTTAGGACATTGTCTAAATTTCGATCTCTTACCCCTACCTTAAAAAGGTAACAAGTAACCTTAAAAGGGTAAAAACACATATACCCCTTTGGGGTGTATGTGGATAGCCTCAATCTACACATAGATTTGCATTTACATAATCACAAGTATAGGTATCATATAGATAGAAATATGATATGGAAGGTATCATCTGGCATATATACGTTTGTATATGAAAATGAAGAGGCTAAGAGCCTTCCACCCATACACAGTCAGTGTGATGACCCAACCACCCACCCATACACAATCAGTGGTGATGGCCCTCCCACGCACCCATATACAATCAGTGGTGATGGCCCTCCCACCCAACCATACATATTCAGTGTGATGACCCTACCACCCAACCATACACAGTCAGTGTGATGACCCTACCACCCACCCATACATAATCAGTGGTGATGACCTTCTCAGTCACCCATACATAATCAGTTGTGATGACCCTCCTACACACCCATACACAATCAGTGGTGACGAACCTTCCAAACACCTATACACAGTCAGTGGTGATGACCCTCCCACACACTTATACACAGTCAGTGATGATGACCCTCCCACACACCCAAACATAATCAGTGTGTTGACTCTACCACACACCCATACACAATCAGTGGTGATGACCCTCCCACACACCTATACACAATCAGTGGTGATGACCCTCCCACACACCCATACACAGTCAGTGGTGATGACCCTCGCACACATACATACACAGTCAGTGGTATGATTTGTTGAGAATGTTTATGTTGCTAGCGATAGTAACCTAGTGACCGTGGTACTGATCCACCCGCCCTCCCATAAACGTACAGTGGTATTCACCCACCCACCTATCAATACACGTACAATGGTATTAAATATTTACTAAACATTCTTATTAGAATTAGATATCAATTTTTAGAAGAGAATTTAAATATTTTTAGCTCATATGATTTCTTATTAATATTACGCATACAGATCATCCTACATGTGAGGTGACCAAGACACGTACCCACCAAGCCTAGAGTGCATTCATATTCAATTGGTGGTTCAAGGACACGACTTCTACTGCCACTTCCTCGTCCCGCCTACCCCACTACTACTGTATAAGCAGCTATTTCCCCAGTGGAGCTGCCATCACCATTCCCAGTTGGTTACAATATTGTACTACGACATCCTTCAACAAATTTAATGTTTATTTTATGAATAATGTTTTTAGTTTACGGATGTAATGAAAAATTAAAGACTATAAATCATTGAAACTGTTTATGCCGAATGTTTTTTGAATATATTTTTAGTTTTTTAATTAGCATAATACGTGTTGGTATTTATACAGTACAAGTAAACGTCACACAACACAAATTTATTACAGTATAAGCACATATTGCACAAATATATTACAATACAAGTACAAAATGCACAAATATTATGGTGATCGATTTGGGTGAATCACGCTCACCTTCCTCAGACCAGAGAGATTCACAAAAGAATGGATAATGGTGTTCAACAACCCATGGGATCACGTGATGGGATCACGTGAACCCATTGGCTGGAACCATCAAAATAGTGGTTGCTGTGATATTATTGGTTAATCCCTATTGGCTGTTACTTCTGTTCTTTAAGTCGCTGAAAATACACTATTAAAAACTATCTCAGAATCAAAATTAACCTGTTCATTCATTAATTTATCACGATCCTTACATTTTTCTTTATAGATAATTTTTTTTCTTTAAATAATATATTTTTACATTGATAAACATGGGTTTCCTAATTATAATGTTGTTATAAAGTTACATTTGACAATACGTACAAAACTACATACAATGTATTATCTTTTTAAAAAAATTAATATTAATGAAAAAATATGAGCGCGGTAATTTTGGTACTAAACCAGTTTCCGGTACTGGTACTGATTGGTAATTTTATGGTTTTTTCCCGGAATGTGTCAATGGAATGCTAACCAAGCGTCATTATATTTTTGTTGTTATATTTTATCTTATGCTCCTTAATCAAATTAATTTAATTGGAAATAACTAATGTGTACAAATTGAGAGATAAACCATGAAATATCCTACAGTGTTGATGTATATAAGTTTAAAATGAATTAACTATACTGTTTAAAACTTATGGTATTAATTTAGGGTAAGGTAAATGTATGTTACTTGCACGTACTCGTTTATTTATTACTTCCAACGGTACAAAACCATTTTTACAATGAGTAAAGTAGTTGGCTAAATATGTAAGATAAGCTAACATTTAACGCATTTAAGGCCAAGCAAATACTATGTTAACTGGATGTAATCGACAAAATTCTACTCCTATCACAATCAAAACAATTGAATAGCAATAATATCATAACAAGTAGAGAATATGGATAAAGTAATACGATAACAATAAGATAACAATTAAGGGATAACAATATGTAAACACTACACACTTAATAAACAGCAATAACAATAAGCAATAAGCAATAAGCAATAAGCAATTTATTGATCCGTTAAAGATGCAGTTACATGCAATTGGACAGGTCAATACATAATTAAAGTACATAAAAAATTGCAATCAAGTTTAAATAGTATATACTACAACGATTATCTCAATAAGTAAGTAAGTAAGTAACAACCTTAAAAGTTTGAAAGTAAATAACAGCAATAGTGGTAGCAAAAGAAGGTGTAACAATAATAAGTATTCCAACACAACAAAGGTACACAGCCTTTAAGTTAGTCTCCAGCCAACTCAGAAGCCGACTACCTACTCCATATCCAGCAAGTGTGCGACCAGCAAGTCATGATTTATTCTATTAAACGCCTTAGAGTAATTTAAATATATGCAGTCAACTTGTCATGAATCGACAAAAGAGGTCATTTCAAATTCCTGAAACTGTAAAAGATTGGATATTATAGAGCGTACATGGAGAAAACCATGTTGATTCACATGTATGAAGGGTTTCAGGTAAAAATAGAGCTGCTCAAGAACCAGCGCCTCAAACATCTTTGCTAATGATAATTGAATCACTATAGGCCTGTCGTTGTTTATGATAGTACGACCACCCTTCTTAAAAATTGGGACGACGTTGTTCCACTCTTCAAACAAGCAGGGAAAATCCCGG
Organism: Stictocephala bisonia; assembly: GCA_035578905.1. NCBI lineage: Eukaryota > Metazoa > Arthropoda > Insecta > Hemiptera > Membracidae > Stictocephala > Stictocephala bisonia. The sequence goes on along the minus strand of JAQJVL010002794.1, from coordinate 30,321 downwards.
CAGCCAGAAGTGAATTAAAAAGTATATTCAAATCTGTAGCAAGTATAGGTGCACAGTAGGTTAAGTATAGCCGGAGGAATCCCATCGGGGCCTGCACTCTGTAGAGGTCAAGGTCTTCAAGTTCCTCTGAATATCGGTGACAGATAATGTGCTCCGAGAGAAGGAATTGTTGCAACCGAAGTCAAAAGACGGAATATCAATTACAGCACTCGAAAAACTGATGAAAAATGCTGGGCAAACAGACTACAGACACTCGGGGGGTCATTTGCCACAGATCCGTTTAATAACATTTTAAGAGGCATGGAAGAGTTATATTTCAAGTTATTAACATATGACCAGAATGATTTAATATTGTTAGAAATGCTCTCTTCAATTCTTGCTATGTACTTCCTGTGGCAGTCAGAAGCCAAATACTTGCATACACGCCTAAGCCTCAGAAAGGTTTCCTGGTCATTAAAATGCCCAGTAGTTTTAACTCTTATATGCCGCCTTCTTTTCTATGAAAATATATAGAAGTCTTTTGGAGAACCATTTAGGAAAACAAGTCACTGCCATTTTCATCCTACGAGTATTATGCCCAATTATTGATGAAAGATGTTTACTAAACAATGTGAAGTGGTGTTCAGCTTCATGTAAGATCTCAATGCATGGAAGACTCAGAGTCTTCAATATGTAAAATACATTTTCGACATTACATTTTCTAAAATTTGGGAAGAATTTAGTATTAGGACATGGTGAACCCAAATCCAAGGATAGAGTGACATCCAATGCAGGGTGATGTCTGTCCTCAGGAAGAAGGACATCAATAGTATGGGTAACTTCAGTGGCAGCAACAGATGAAAAGACCAGATCCAAAACAACTACACGTTGATTTCTAATGTAATTGAATTGCTTAATGTCATGGAGAGCAGTCATATTCATGATGTAACGTGAAGAGCTATCAATATATTCAAAGGGTATTCGTTGTCAGAGTATACCCTTTAAAGAATAAAAAGTATAATTTTTGAGAGACGTAAATCGTTCCCAATGACTTCCACCGGGCGTTTCTGCTTCATTACATTCCCACGGTAATGAAGCGTGTTACTAGTCTGTTTATGTACACGTGCTTTGCTCCACGACTTCACGAGAGATCAGTTTTGTTTTACTGTTTGTAACTTGTGTACATTTATTAGTGTTTATTAGTATTACAATTATGGCAACAACCAAACGAGATTATCGAAGTCAAACGAAAAACATAGTGTTTAGAGTTTACAATCAGCTGAAGGATCTTGTAACTACAAGGCCTAATGTAACAATACAAGAAATGTTTTAGATACTCAACGAGCTACTTCCCTTCTTACGAAAATTCTTAATAAAATTGTAATACGAATATCGCTATATGGTATTTTAACTTAATAATATGAAATGTTTTATTTTTCAATTTACAGCTGTCTTAATGAAAAAAGGGGAAAAAATTAACACATTATAATAATGTTTATTACTTAATCATGATGAAAGTTAAAAAGTGTAGTTGTACTTTTTATCATTGGGCCTCACTAACAAGATTTAAAACTAAGTGAGACCAAATTAAGGGATTAAGTTTAAGTGATTAATTATTGTTAATGGTTTTAGTATATGAAAATAGGTATAGTAAGTTTAGGCTTATGTTTTATTATTTTGTGCAATCAAATATAGTAGGCCTACTTGGTGTAGTACTGACATATTTACAACTCATTTATTTCTGGACCGATTCCTATTATATTTGACTGTGTTATGTATATTTATATAATAATTAGGATTTTTATGTTAATTCTAAGATAACTCTACTTTTAAGAACTGTTGTTACGCTCGGGTAGTGAGGAATGGTGTGGCAGGGGAGTACCAGAGTGGTAGAGGGAGTAACGTGTCCTGACCTTGAGCTGCCGATTGAATATGAACGCACTTTAATATTAATTTAATGGGACCAAATAATTTGACTAGGCAACGTAGTTATGAACCTAAAAGTTAAAAAGATTTAAAGATCCTCATATTTTAGCAGGCTAAGTTAGGACTAAATAGCCCTCTCTAACACTTAACCTGGAGACCACTAGCTTTACGTGGCTTTCGAACCACGGGAGCGGCATACAGGGCAAAAGCCAGGGAAGCTTCTTAGCATTCCCAGGCTTGATTTGAATTTTTTTTAAGGAGAGGCCCATCTCCTCCTCAACCATACTCCATCCCATAGACTATTAATCTGTGCGGAGAACTTATCAAACAGAGTTAGGGAGAACTAGTTCAGGGAATGATGAATATTGCTGATTAAAAACTAATAGTCAAGGCCAGGATTCGAAGCTGCACTATCTCTAACCCAGGTACGCCTGTCGAAACCAGCCACCATACTCATAAAAATTTTAAAACATACCAATGTGTCTAACTGAAATAAAATCTAAAGTACAAAGTACTTGTGTATTACTGTTTAGATATAGATCTCAAGACACAGAGCCAAATTCAGGTTTCGTAACCATTCAATTCCTGCTATTCCGATTGAATAAAGATCAGCTAATACCCCCTGAAAAAAAAAAAAAAAAACATTAGGCATTTAATGTGTACCCGGACACTCTGGATCACATTGTTGTTGTGTACCGCAGCAATCCTCTTCGTGATGTTCGCATCCGCAGCAATCCTTTTCGTGTCCCCTGGGTGGTGCAAAACGGACGACGATTTTGGTAGCTGCATTGTCACTTGTGATCACCCAGCTTTGCCAGCTGTGCGTGTCCCCTGGGTGGTGCTAATGAACGACGATTTTGGTAGGTGAATTGTCACTTGTGATCTCCCAGCTTTGCCAGCTGTGCGTGTCCCCTGGGTGGTGCTCAACGAACGACGACTTTGGTAGCTGATTTATCACTTGTGATCTCCCAGCTTTGCCAGCTATGCGTGTCTCCTGGGTGATGCTAAACAAACGACGATTTTGGTAGCTGAATTGTCACTTGTGATCTCCCAGCTTTGCCAGCTGTGCGTGTCCCCTGGGTGGTGCTAAACGAACGACGATTTTGGTAGCTGAATTGTCACTTGTGATCTCCCAGCTTTGCCAGCTGTGCGTGTCCCATGGGTGGTGCTAATGAACGACGATTTTGGTAGCTGATTTGTCACTTGTGATCTCCCAGATTTGCCAGCTGTGCGTGTCCCCTGGGTGGTGCTAAACGAACGACGATTTTGGTAGCTGAATTGTCACTTTTGATCTCCCAGCTTTGCCAGCTGTGCGTGTCTCCTGGGTGGTGCTAAACAAACGACGACTTTGGTAGCTGAATTGTCACTTGTGATCTCCCAGCTTTGCCAGCTGTGCGTGTCCCATGGGTGGTGCTAAACGAATGACGATTTTGGTAGCTGAATTGTCACTTGTGATGTCCCAGCTTTGCCAGCTGTGCGTGTCCCCTAGGTGGTGCTAGACGAACGACGACTTTGGTAGCTGAATTGTCACTTGTGATCTCCCAGCTTTGCCAGCTGTGCGTGTCCCTTGGGTGGTGCTAAACGAATGACGATTTCAGTACCTAGCTGAATTGTCACTTGTGATCTTCCATCTTTGCCAGCTGTGCGTGTCCCCTGGGTGGTGCTAAACGAACGACGATTTTGGTAGCTGTATTGTCACTTGTGATATTTCCCAACTATGCCAGCTGTGCGTGTTCCCTGGGTGGTGCTAAACGAACGACGATTTTGGTAGCTGAATTGTCACTTTTGATCTCCCAGCTTTGCCAGCTGTGCGTGTCTCCTGGGTGGTGCTAAACAAACGACGACTTTGGTAGCTGAATTGTCACTTGTGATCTCCCAGCTTTGCCAGCTGTGCGTGTCCCCTGGGTGGTGCTAAACGAAGGACGATTTTGGTAGCTGAATTGTCACTTGTGATCTCCCAGCTTTGCCAGCTGTGCGTGTCCCCTGGGTGGTGCTCAACGAACGACGACTTTGGTAGCTGAATTGTCACTTGTGATCTCCCAGCTTTGCCAGCTGTGCGTGTCCCTTGGGTGGTGCTAAACGAATGACGATTTCAGTACCTAGCTGAATTGTCACTTGTGATCTTCCATCTTTGCCAGCTATGCGTGTCCCCTGGGTGGTGCTAAACGAACGACGATTTTGGTAGCTGTATTGTCACTTGTGATATTTCCCAACTATGCCAGCTGCCAACCAAAAACTTAACCCTGGTACAAAGTCCTGATGCTTTAGACCGCTCGGCCACTAGCTCTCCCTGATTGGATTGAACGTTTTTAATATTTAAACCACGTGGTTTTCTGATCTCACACCATAGCCCAGAGGAAAACTTATCAACGGTCATAGTCTCCCCTCTCAATGCCCTAAACGTTTCTCTATACCATCATAACATGTTCCCTGCCATTGCAATACTTAAAACTATCTTATCTGAATAATTGAAGAATTTAGGTTAGGTTTCCCCTTGTGCTCAATAGCTGGTCTACTGGGAGAGCTACTACACGTTACTTACAGACAGCCGGCTGGAACCAACGAGTAAAGAAAAATATCCACAAGCTGTGCTCACGCGATCTTTGTACCACCCACTAAATTTAGCTAAGCAGCCATGATGAAGGTTATAAACAGTGGCGGAATCGGCAAATCTGATTTATATTAGCCATACAACTAAACATTCAGTTTTTGTTGGGTAAGTTGGTATTGTTTCAAATCTTAAATATGAAGAATGATGGATTGCAGTGATACATATTGCAATGTATCGTATGGAAACAATGGAAGAACTGGCTATTGGTAGTATATATACACATATGACGTTTAAATTTTAGAAGGATCTTCATCATAAGAGATTTCCTGTTTAAAAAACATTTGATTTGTTGAAAAGAAGATCTTCGATAGAAAATTAAGCATGTTGTACAATTTCTAAATACAACAAAATTGAATTAATTAATTTTTTTATATATAAACGAATTCAAAATTCACTTTTGATTTTTGTATGCAGTATCATGGTAGTCAGTCAAATGGCATTGTCATATTCTATTCTGCTCTTTACTGCTGAGACCCATCCCCCCCACCAAAGCTGGAAAGCGTGCCAACCGGGGGATGGCTCAAAACAAGTCGAGCGATGGGATCACGGGTGGCAGTTGGAGGGTCAAAATAATACTCGGCAGCTGAGCAAAACTAATTTATTATTAGGAAAACAAACTGGCAGGCAGAAGGCCACAACAAAAAAGGCAGAAGGCCACAATATAAATTCTCACTTAAATAAATAACAATAAACACAAAACTTAACAATATAACGACAAAAGCTACCAAAACACTTAACGCTACAAATACCAAAACTACAATTAACAAACTGTATGGCCTATCTGCAGTTTTGGCCTGAGACACCCAAAACGTAAGACAAATTATTAAAGAAACAAATAAAAGTGAAAAGAAAATTTATAAAAATTTTGATAACCCCAATTAAGCCGGCAATTTGGCCCACATCCCTTGATTCCACCGAGGCCAGGGAGTAAGCCGGATTCCCTGGGCAGCTCCGAATAGAAGTTAACTAAAAGCACAATAATCCCCTTTTGGTGAGTTTAAAAATTAAACAATTTAAAAAAAAATATAACACGGTACCGTTCTATTATCCCCGGACATCAATAATACAATTAACAACGAAAAAATAAATAACGATCACTAGGCCTAAACATAACAATAAATAACAACAAAACTTAACCATAGGGACCTAACAAAATATAAAATCCAAAAAATATAACAATAAAATAAACTAATTAAATAAATAACAATAAATATCAACGTTTTCTTCTTTTTTTTTCTTAAATTGTAATGTTTGAAATGTCCCCATGGCTGTTTCTTCACTTTGTCCAAACAGTTTTAGGCCTAGGCACAAATATATCCACAAACTTTTTTTCTTCTTTTGTTTTTATATATTTTTTTTGTTTTTTTTATAAATCACCCCCCAGCTCAGCCGCCGGGAAAAGATGGAAAGAACTGACCTGAGGACTGAAGACTTCTACCACCAAAGATGTAGGGCGGGTAGCGGGCAACTCCAGGCTCCAACATGGTCCTCAGGCCAGGCTAGCAGTGGAGAATATCGAAGTTCCCCCGGACGGCGGGCTGAGGGCTGAAAGTCCCACTCAAGGACCCTGGACTGCAAGGTCAAACACAGCCATTAAACACAGTCCAGAACATACACACTGCATGTCGTAGATTGCAATGAAAAGAACTGTGAGAGAGCTGACTGTATTTAAAATGAGATAAGCAGAGTAGCCTTGTTCCGCTAAAGGTGAATAAATCACAGCAACAACGAGTCAGAGCGCCGTTATGTAGAATGCGCAATGCAAATTAGCTCATTATAAAGTACTGAAGTTAAAATCATCGTGTGGTTAAGTTAGCACCACAGATTTCCTCTGATGTTTATATATGACACAACTGTCTCATTGTGAGGTCACGTTTATGCGTATCACACCCTTTAGAGTCACATGTGAGTTGTGTGCTATCAATTACTTAGACTTGTCACGCCAGTACCATAGATAAGATTGTGGAATAATAACATTATCATTATTAACACTTTGTCATTATCAAACTTATCTGATAACACTCAAGGGGATTTTTATATCAATGTGATTTAAAGATTTTTTAAAGTAATTTGGATTGTTAAGGTATTGCAACATTTTCAGATGAAGATGAAATAAAATGTCATTGAAGTGAAAGATGTAAAATACCTATGGACAAATTGATTCACAATTTTTTGAAGTTATACTTCTTTGCGCCCGTTAGACACTTTGGGATGGGATGTTGGTCGAGAAACCGCGTCACGCTGAAAAGTAAGAACAAATGTTTAAGAACTATCGATTAATCGATTGTTAATCGAAGAAATTTAATCGAAGAAATTACTGATAATGATAATATAGGTGTATAATATAATAATGAAGTCACGTATAATATATTGAAGATAAATATATTGAATAATATTGAAAAATGTCTTATATTTCATTTATATATCCTGTCTGTTTGTGTGCGTGAGTGGGTGTATGAGAATGGCCAAAGAAGTATAACTTCCACCGTGTGGTCTGACGCACACCCAATTTTTTTACATGTAGAAGGCGCCCACCCACATATGTACACAGGGTGATGATCCTTTCACCCACACACCCAACGTCAAACTATATTGACGATCCTCACTTATCCTTGACGTTGTCGAGGAGAAAAAATTGAGGTGTGACAAATAATGTAGACCTCGTTCTCTACCTGGCATTAAACTCACGTTGATATTATCACAGAATAAAACGTTCTGTGATATTATTAATTCCAAAATAGCTAGTTCAGTTTATATAACACAGTTCATATCACAGTTCAGTCAGTGTAGTTTTAATGAAATACGAGGAAATAAAGATACCGCGTGTTTGTTTAGCTACAGATACGTAAAACATAGTAAGGCCAGATGTTCACATTCCGACCGCGTGTAGGATAACTTTGTTGGTGCATGAGATTACTAACAGAGCATTAGTCTATACATAACAGGTTGTTGTCAAGGTCACTCGCTGAACCGTACAATCCCATACGTCACGCCTGTGCAAACTGTAACTGTTCGAATCGCTAATTAATTGCGTTATGTAAACTATTGTTTTTGTTACAATCTCTAACTGCAATGTAATCAGCAAGACTAAGAAAAGGTTACTTTAAATAGTTGAACTGGTTTCTAAGAACCGTTTTGGTAGTTTTTGTAGTTAGTTGGAATTCCGGTATTGTATCTTAAACTAAAATCCTAGTTGATGGTCGTGTTTGTCGACTAAAACAAATCCCAGAAAATCCGGTATACAAAAATGATTCGAACAGTTGCACCCACCCACTCATACACGTACAGTGACATTCACCTACCCGCCCTCCCACGGGTATCATACGTACGGTGGTATTGAATGATCAATAATATTCATTATGATCAATACAATGATGTTATTGTATGAGCATACATACAAGTACCAATCACTTCCTTCCTGAATCATATTCAACTACTGTAATAGAAGTTAATTTATGTGTGACATCAGAAATAATCTGTTAACAATTTCTGTTAATAAAGAAGAGTCTCTTCTTCATCTGAAGATACTTCATGATGCATCATGGAACCAATATGTAAGTATATTAGTATTACGGGCCACAGGGTCCTAGATAATAAGGATAAGATAAAGCATTTTTATTTCACAAAACAATAATTACACTACATAGATATTACAAACAACTGTGGAAATAATTCCCCTCAAGGGCACATACATGCCTGAGTGAGGGGAACGGGCCACTACCAGCCAGACGTAAATAAAATTAAAATATAACTTTTATATAATAAAATAAAACAAGAATATAATAAAATAAACTTATGTTTCATAAACAATTATTGCTTGAAGCTATAAACAATACAAAGTAGGAGAATCCACTCTGTGACTGCTAACTAAAGGAGACACCTTTATTTACAGTCATTAACAAACTCGATTTCATAATACGAGGTTACCACTCTTATTTAAAGTAATCCATGTTGTTTCGGGAACTGTCGTTGGTTACCACTTATCACTTTACTGTCACTTCCACTCCAGGCTGAAGACATACTGCCACTGACACTGACATTGACACTCAGAAACTGACTGACCCGTCGGCTGAAGGGTGATTTATAAGGTCACACTGTAATCCAGAAGGTCCCAGTTTACTCCAGAAGGGAACAACGAAGTTTACATTGTGTGGTACATACGTCCCCTGAGGGCCTTTACATTGTACAATGGTAGGATAAGGTGCATTCTTATGTAAATAACTATCGTAATTATTGTTTTGTACTTGTCATCCCACGACAGTTGTTGTATGTAACGACCTTGCATGCAGCCCGTCTGCCTGGTCACTGGTGGTGGTTCGGAAGTCACCCTTAAGCCCACCTACCCACCCATACACGTACAGTGGTATTGACCCACCCGCCCACCCATACACGTACAGTGGTATTGACCCACCCGCCCGCCCATACACGTATAGTGGATTTGATTGTCCACCACAAAAAAATAAGATTGTCCCAACCACCATTCTGGTAGGTTTTAATACCCAGATATTATCCCACTGTCTTGGGGCTTCTAGATTAGCCGAGATACCAGAAGAGATTTACCGCACCCCACCACACAGATGAGGCAGCGCTCTCATCCCTCAGTTGACGAACGTTCACTAATGGATATAATAGCCACCGTTACTGCTGTTTTAAGAGGTATGCGTTGAAGATCGTTATTCGATTATCCGAATTTATTTTCAACTCGAACATCTTGCAGCAGCAAAGGCGATATATAGCCTACGACACACAGAAGATTTAACTCAACTCTCATGGTATCCTGAGACTGTAAGATTATACTTATCTAACAGTGGGAAAATCACTCACAACACGTAGTTCATGCAATATGATTACAATACTCGTCGATTTCCTAAAGGCCCCTTTTTAAGGACTATTTGGCATTAGCTAACCGTCTAATAAAATCTAAAAAATACTCAGTAAACTAGTAAAATATAAAGTGTTGAAACCTACTCCTGGTAATTTGAAGAGCCATATCATAATTGAAGTACATCAAAATACCAAAAAGTTTAACTTTGTTGCTCACCCAAGACGGACTATATTCTACAGGTCTGTTGGGTTGAATCAGAACAGTCTACAATTTGGATTTACGTCTTTTGTTACAGTTCTGTATAGTTATTTAACTTTGTTGCTCACCCAAGACGGACTATATTCTACAGGTCTGTTGGGTTGAATCAGAACAGTCTACAATTTCGATTTACGTCTTTTGTTACAGTTCTGTATAGTTATTTAACTTTGTTGCTCACCCAAGACGGACTATATTCTACAGGTCTGTTGGGTTGAATCAGAACAGTCTACAATTTCGATTTACGTCTTTTGTTACAGTTCTGTATAGTTATTTAACTTTGTTGCTCACCCAAGACGGACTATATTCTACAGGTCTGTTGGGTTGAATCAGAACAGTCTACAATTTCGATTTACGTCTTTTGTTACAGTTCTGTATAGTTATTTAACTTTGTTGCTCACCCAAGACGGACTATATTCTACAGGTCTGTTGGGTTGAATCAGAACAGTCTACAATTTCGATTTACGTCTTTTGTTACAGTTCTGTATAGTTATTTAACTTTGTTGCTCACCCAAGACGGACTATATTCTACAGGTCTGTTGGGTTGAATCAGAACAGTCTACAATTTCGATTTACGTCTTTTGTTACAGTTCTGTATAGTTATTTAACTTTGTTGCTCACCCAAGACGGACTATATTCTACAGGTCTGTTGGGTTGAATCAGAACAGTCTACAATTTCGATTTACGTCTTTTGTTACAGTTCTGTATAGTCATTTCAACATATAAATAATTACAACCAAGGCATGCTGATTTCAGCAAGCCGTTTAATCTTTTTACAAACCACACAATCTCATACAAGTAAGGAGGTTTGAGTTGCTATTCTTCTGCTGCGGCTCTCTTTGATGTGGATTCAGTGATAGATATCGATGCCTCTTCAGTGCAAGCCATTGCAGATGCATAGTTAATTTTAGAGATAATTATTTACAGATTAGCATTAATAGTTTTTTAATTAGCATAATACGTATTGGTACATATACAGTAAAAGTGAACGTCACACAAGACAACTATATTATACAAGCACAAAATGCACAAATATTATGGTGATCAATTTCGGTGAACCACGATCACCTTCCTTAAGTGCATCTAACTTTAAAAAAACATCTGGTCTGGGGGAGGTGAGCGTGGTTCACCGAAATCGATCACCATAATATTTGTGCATTTTGTACTTGTATTGTAATATATTTGTGCATTTTGTGCTTATATTGTAATATAGTTGTGTTGTGTGACGTTCACTTGTACTGTAGATTAGCCAAATATCAAAAGTAAATGTTGCTCTATGAAGAATCAGACATAATGTAACTACAGATCATTCGTTCATCCATAGTCACTTATAATGGATCCAGCTCTCTACTCTGGAAAAATGTTCTCTACTCCAGTCCTGGTGCTTTTAGAATATTTAAATTACAAAGAAGCTACCAGAACAAAAAATACTCTACGAAATATAAGATGTAAACTATTATTTAGACAACTTGAAATTGTGTCCTTACTTTCCTTCAAAATATTCATAAATTTACTGTTTAAAGTAGTATGCATAGCTACTATACAGTATAAGATGCAAATACGATATAAGATTATACACTTTTTTAAATTATTAAATAGTTTTTAAAACACTTCAATAAAATCTCTTAATAAATACGATAGCTAATTCATATACGAAATTTATAAAAAGATAACTATAAGAAAACATTGTTAAATTATTTTTCCAAGATTTATTTGTGTAAAATTCAAGATTTAAATTCCAAGAATTTTTACAATACTACCTACCTACCTACTATTTTTTCTACTAATCTGTTTTTGTTTTATATGTTCATTTATTTTTTATTAATTTATTTTTGTCTTTTATAAACGTATATATAATATTTATTTCAAGTATATACATTAAAGATTATTATTATATTTTTGAAAGTTATTGAACCTTCCACCATCAATGGAGGGTACACCGTGATAGTGGTAAACTAAAGGCAACATCTAAAACACATGTTACTTGCCATCAGAATAAGGAGAGTTGGTAATGAATGAAGAAAATAACTTGATTTATATAGCATTGATATTCCTTTTTGCTCATTGTTGTTATAGAAGGTACCTCTTGCATGTTTAATAAAATATTTTTTGCCGTGAAGGAAAAATAGTAGAAAGGCAAATGCACATTATGCATCCATAGCATATTGCATAGAAAGTAATAATGATCAAAGCAAAGTAATTATAGGTCTTACAAATGAATCTATAATTATCTGGTTTTCTTTGACATAACCACTCTTTAGTGAAAATATAAATATAACTGTAGAGTATCTATATATTTAATTCTGCAAGGGAATCGGTCCTTGCGCAATGTATCGAGCTAAGATGAAGATAAGAAAGCTCAATTAGATTCATTTTAAAGCCAAGGTGGGAAAACATCATTTATGTATAAAATAAACTGAGCTTAACGCCGCTGCCACTAAAAGATCCAATGATTTCTTATCACTAGAGTGTTTTTACTTATACATATAACATCTATTTACGTTTATAATGTGTTTACTGGTGAACCATTGTATAGTTGTAGTGTTCTGTGTAAATGAAATGTTGAAATGTATAGTACATTGATTGTTCGTTTTGAAAACTTTAATTTAACAGCTGATTAAACTAAAAATTAATAATTATACTTCCAAACTTAGTTCTTGCTGACAGGTAGAAACACAAATGCTGTTAAAGCCACTTTCACAGCAGTTTGCAACTTTTGAAGAATATTTGATATTCTTAAAAATACGACTTGAATGTGTAACAATATTTTTTAGTTAAAAAACCCCTTGAGTTGCAACCCGAATTTCGTGTTTTCACTAGTTGTTGGTAAAATACTGAAACTTCCTTTGATCAGCTGTTTGAAACTCAAACGTGCAACAAAACCTTTTAAAAGTTGCAAACCTTTTAGTTTTAAAATTTCTATCTTCATACCTGGAAGCCAATAAGACAATCTGAATAAAGACAATAACCACCCAAATAAGAAATTTCAAATACTTTTAAGCACAAATTAGCTTTTTTGGAGCTTTAGTTTCAAACAAATATCTGAAACTAAAGATTTTGCAAACAAATCTAAAGGTGCAAACTGCTGTGTGAAGGCAGCTTTATTGAGCTTGTGTCAGTGTCAATAACATGTGCATATTGTTTGATTAATCAATACTAATTTAAAAAGAGATGAAATCATATTTTATTTATAATTATTGTTGTACTGATTTGATTTAGTTCTTAGAAAACTATTAGGGTGCCAAGACGGCAACAATCCGCATATGATAGGTTTACTTGATACAGGTGACCTACTAATAATTATACTTAAAAGTCACAGACCGAGGCCTAGGTTGTAGCAAATCAAGTGTACCCTCAGGTTGTAGCAAAGTAAGTGTCCCTTGAGGTTGTAGCAAAGCAAGTGTACCCTCAGGTTGTAGCAAAGTAAGTGTTCCTTGAGGTTGTAGCAAAGCAAGTGTACCCTCAGGTTGTAGCAAAGCAAGTGTACCCTCAGGTTGTAGCAAAGCAAGTGTACCCTCAGGTTGTAGCAAAGTAAGTGTCCCTTGAGGTTGTAGCAAAGCAAGTGTACCCTCAGGTTGTAGCAAAGTAAGTGTTCCTTGAGGTTGTAGCAAAGCAAGTGTACCCTCAGGTTGTAGCAAAGCAAGTGTACCCTCAGGTTGTAGCAAAGTAAGTGTCCATTGAGGTTGTAGCAAAGCAAGTGTCCCCTGAGGTTGTAGCAAAGCAAGTGTTCCTTGAGGTTGTAGCAAAGCAAGTGGCTCCTAGTATATTTTCTAATGCGTCGCTAAATGTCTAGTAATAAATCAGTCATTCTATTTATGTTATAGTTTTCTTAGCACAGACTCTTTGTACTTCTGTCAGTATTGATTTGTAGTAACATTACAACTCACTTTAAACATTTCTGTGAGGGTATAAAATCTATGAGCAACTCACACTGTATGTCTTGGAAAAAATAGGTTAAGCTAAAATTTACACAAAAATAGGAAGTGACAAAACGTATTTAGACAAAACAAATGCTTATTATTTCGTCCATATTGAAATAAATTTGCTACATTTATTTGATTAAAAAATAATTATGATTAGAAACATCTTTCCAATTCTTTGAATAAAACTACTTGTATCTAATAATGCCGGCGTAGTGGCTCAGTAGCCAAGGTTTCAGACTGCGGAGAGCAAGGTCCAAGGTTCGAACCTCCAACTGAGCCAACGGTCGGTATTTCACTCGTTGAATAATGTTCACACACAGGCCTGCAGGCATATGTGAACTGGCAAGTGAAGTTAAAAACTAATTGTGTTCTGAAAACATGCTTAAACATATTTTAAATGTTGATGAATAAAAAAAGTCAACCTTAAAAAAGACAATAAAGATTTAACCTCTTATTGGTTTATATTTGGGGATAATTACTTGCAAGTCATTGCTTTCATTGCTCAAATGGTTATGAAAAAGGCACTTATCATATATTTCATGCGTTGCCACCTAACATAAAAGTAAAATCTGGCAATAGCTTCAAGAAAGAAAGCTGTAAAACTACATTTTTTTATAAAAGACCGTATGAGATTAAAGAAATATTTTAGCAGTTAATTTACTATCATATAATGTAACAAAATATTGTCTGATAAAATAATATAGTTGTTTTTAATTGTTATAATACTTACTGTAAAAGTAGTCTGTAGAACATATTGTAAATTTTGACGTGTTCTGTAATCTCTATTATTTTGAACGAATAAAGATGATTTTATTTGTAACTTTGTCAGAGTCAAAATTTGTTTATACAAATTTCCTTTTTTGTGGTCATTTAATACTACCTCTGCCAAACAAGTAAGTAACAATTCGCTCGGACGATCTGCGTGCTCTGCGATTCGCTTACTATTCCTGCCAACATAGGGGCCCTGGCCTACTTGCATTAACTGCTTGAGTTATGGCCGAATAAACGTCTGCTGCGCACTCGATGCGCGCAGGGTCGCCGGGTAAGTGTAAACACTAATAAGATGTTTTATGAACGTGTTGAGGATGCGGTTTCAAGAACACCCTCTCTCATAATCTCATTACAAGATTCTGTCGCTAAGCATATACGGTAGTTAATAATTTTTTCCGGAACATTTTTTTCTAATAATGAAAAATCGTGCATCCAACTTAACCCCTTACAGGCTCATAGTTCTATTTGGATTTACTATTTACTACAGTATATTTCTCTACATTTACCTTCTTTGATAGGATTTTTTCTTATATTTTATTTATTGTTAAAAAAGCTGACATTTGTTTGGAAGAAACTACATTGTTTTATGTTATGGTCAGTGTAGGCACATCCTATATATTTAAAACAATCGGGACATTTAGTTCACTCACTTTCTGAACTTATTACTGTGATTAGATTGTGCATAAAGATAAGTTAATATTTAAATTTAAGATATATCAGAAGACTTATGAATTTTTTCACTTTTACACTTTAGAAGGTTAAATTTAAGTATTAACTTATGTATACACAATCTAATCACAGTTTTTGTTCGAATTCTTTTAAACACATTCCAAATATTGTTGTTTGTTATTGACATTTAGTTTTGTTTTCTGGTATGTTACTACAGTAAATAAATTACTATAATCTCTACTTGTAATTTGTTCTATTATGTTTATAGAAGTTTGTAGAAGATAACAAAACTGCCGCCACTACAGATCCTTTAGTAGGTGACAGAATAGTGTTTCATTCTGGTTGAGTTTTTGTATAGAAGGAGTTTTTTTATTCCCATGATTAATTTTAATCAAGAAGATCTTATCTATTTATAGTTTTGACTTTTTTGGCTTTGTCGGATGTCGGTGATAATAATTAATCGGAATGAATCCTAAAAACAGAAGTTAAATAACAATGCTTCTCATTGCAACGTTGATTGAGGATTCGATAATGAAAGTAGTATTTATGGGTTTATTGAGGTGTCTGTAGATGCTGTCGGAGGCTGTCGGCCATGTTGGATTTAATCCCATAAGAACAATGTTATTTTTGAACTGGACATACGATGACGCGTATCCAAATTAAACAGTAATTTTTAATCGGGATTTTCCAAACAAATTACATTTGATCAAGAATGAAATTGGGCGTTGGAATTATTTTGGGAATTCCTAATTATTTTTATAGATAAAAACAACAAATATTCATACTGAAGTTTTTATTTTCAGATATTTTTCAAAATAAGGCGTATGTATTGAAAATATGAAAAGCAAACCCAATGCGCAGCATGATAACGTTTAAAATGACACTTTTGGTCGATAAATAATGAAATAATATGGATTCGCAATAACATTGTTCTTATGGGATTAAAACCAACATGGCCGACAGCCTATGCAGACTCTTAAGAACTTTAATGGAAATGAAAATTTAGTTACTTATGGAAATAAGTAGTCAGTTTCCCCTGTGAGCGTTCAAACGTTACGCCATTTGTTTGTTTATAACCATACCCACTTGTTTTTCAGTTATCTGTTAAACTACTTGTTTACCATGTCCTAATGTTAGAATGAGTGCTGCAATGTTTGTTTCCGTTATTTATTGAGAATTGTTTACTTTAGCCATTATTTATGTTATTGTTTTTACGAGTCGAATCTTCTTCGATAATGTTCCAGAATAGTATTTAAATCAGAACTAAGTGCAGCGCTTGTGCACCCACAGGCAGACATGAGTAAACGATTAGACGTAACTGTAATCGAATTGCCAGAACGATTATATCGATATCGATCGGCTTAAAACTTTCGCCCGTTACTTTAGAAAGGCTTGCGAAATAAATCCATATTAAAGTCTGGTTGGAGGAAAGGTGGTTTATCAAAAGAGAAAGGTTGGACCTCCACAAGTTGCCAAGTTCAAAGGCCGTGTGAAAATGCTCACATCAGAGTTTAAAAATAGTAAAAATTGCTTACTTTAGCAACCACAAACAATACTAGTTACTAATTCAAGTTTGATTCTCTATTAAAAAATTGCAATATTTTAATCACATTGTAAGTGAAATTTTGTGTAACAACTCGATTCTTGTGAAACCAAAACTGAGGTTGCTTTCTTATGGCCACTACGAATTGATTACAACTAATGCACATACTTATAAATATATATAAATGAGCGTGGGTACTTTCTGGAAAGGAGTGTTATTGTAAACCTTCAGAAATTGCTGAGATCAATAAAATGAGCCAATTCCTACCCACAGCTGAGGGCAATTAGAAGAACTCTTGTCACCAAAATACTCACCACTGTGACCAATTGAAGCTGACGAAGTTTCTATAGAAGGAGACTGGCTCTAAGACGGCAATAAACTTCTAAAAACGCTAAACAAGCCTAACAGGCTGATAATGTATTGTTGGGAAAGATAGCCGGCTTCCCAGAACTCTGGACCATCAAAGTCAACTAACAATATGTTCAAAGGATAATGATGGTATTGCCATCTAGAGAGCGGTGCACTTGTAATGGAGTTTTAGGCCATCTTGATAGATTATCGAGCAGATAATTTCTTCAGTAGAATTTTCGGTTGACATTCGAACTAAGCAGCATGTATCTTGTCGGTCCCGTACTAGTCAACGACTTCAACACAATACGTGGACGGTTGTCTGTTACTGACATTTCGTTCTTGGCTTGGCAGTGATCTGGGATTAAATCCCACGAGGAAACCAGTTGTTCGATGGAATGGCTTAGTGCCAAAAGATTAATACTAACTGTAGTAAAACCGCACGCACTTATACCTATTTATACTGTAAATTATAAATCAGCTGTTTTATTATTTACTCTATGCATACTTGTATACAATTTTTTATGAACTTGGAACATTGATTCAGCTTCTTGAGATCTTGGTGTCTAATTAGGAAAATGTAGTGAACGGAGTATAACAAGAGGGGACTCATAAAACAAGAAATTTAATTCTGTATATACATTATCCACAATCTCAGGCAAAATACAGATCAACCTGCATAGCCTCAATATTTCAGATAGAGGAAATACAGGATTCTTTTAAAACACAATCCATGATTTGAAATAAAAATGACAAACAAAACATATAAGTTATCTTTAAAACATTTTATTGTTATAAACATTTATTACTACTATTTACATGATTTTAATGACATTTTGTTTACGTTTTGTGTTCAAATAAACAACCATTATTATGTATACAACGTTCTGCTCTCTTTAGTAAATTTCTGGACACATTTTTCGAAGTTTGCTTAAAACCATGTTTCTAACCTCAACTTAATGACATTGCACGAAACTCAAATAAAGTGAACAATAATGCAACAATGTAAATCAGCTGATAGCCAAGGAAGAAGAAGAATCAGGGCTACCAACCTGTATGTTGGATCTTGTATTACAAGATCACTTGTAATGATCTTAAACCTCCATTTTCTGTACCTAAAGTAGGATTACGTTTTAAAAGAAACACCTTGTATTGACTCGTAAGTCAGGTATCTGATGAAGTTTCAACAGCGGTTTTGTAAATTAGGCCTACAATAAATAACAACAAATCTCTAAATAGACAAAAAAATCTCTTTTAAAAATAGAATCTGATAGTGATAAAGAAATCATTTCATCTGGGTTTGAAAGGGACCAGAACAAGCAAGTTCGAAGTTTAAGAAAAATTAAAACCATTCCTTAGCGAAACACAGAAATTCAAACTAAACTGAAAACAGTTAAAGAGAAAAAACATGAAACTCGCCTGAAGTATATACTACATACAATTCGGCTGATGCTGAGAATCGCACTGATGAATTACAATCAAAAAAGTTCTTGGATAAAGTAAGTTAGATAATAAGTTGGAAGACTTGAATAAGAACGTTGGATAGTGTGATAAACCCTTCTACTTTCCTTTTACAGTATGTCAAGTTATGAACACAACTTGACCATAATATAGGGTTGACATATTGGTTATCCTAATCCCGAACATTTTTTGTGGTTGGGTGGGGGGGGGGGTGGACAAAAAGTGTTGGAGAAGATTATAGGGGCCCTCGCCCGAGAAAATTAGATCCAAAGGTTCACAATTTTGGATTTTTATCACCAATACAGACTTTAAAAACTTGTTTAAGCATTTTCCTCATTTACCTCATTTACAAATTTACCTCATTTTTGTATTTACTTATGGTTTTTGTCATCCTAAAGAAAGTACAATAAATGATTTGTTGTATTTATAGACCATGAATAAAATAAAAAAGTAATATGGGTTTCTGGGAGCGAATAAAATCAATACAGCTTATTTACAGTAAGTATTATTTATTATAATAATTATCCTTTTTTATAACGTATATATATGTAACATATTTTAGTATTTTACTTACACATATTATTAAATACATCAAATTAATTTACTTCATTGTGAAACTAAATTAATTTGGACTTGTACTATCTACGTAGTTCTTTGATCTTTGTCGTCTTTTTCCTTGGGCTTTCTCAGACGAAAAGAAGATAGATAGATAGATAGGCATTTTTATTCACAAAAACATCAATTACAATATACAGATCATATAAACGGTGGAAATAGTTCCCCTCATGGGCACATGCCTGTGGGAGGGGAACGGGCCACTACCAGCCAGACGTAAAATAAAATTAAAATGTTACCATTATGTAAACAAATAAAAAATAAAAACGTATGTAAATAAACTTATTTTCCATAACAATTATTACTTAAATTACAAAATTACAAAAATACACTTTTATAAACTAAATTTCGTAACATTAGAAGCCACAGCAAATAAAATTAAAATAAAAACTAATAATAATAATAATAATAATAAAGAGTACTGTAATCCGCTAAAAAAACTACCATAAAAACCTGACCTAAAACCTGGACACATTTCACATTTCAGACACTTGCCCACACCCATAATTACACAATATTGATACACAAAGCATTACACATTCATACACTACAGCATACATACATACCTACATGAAAGATCACACATACCTAAGAGAGACGCACCCGACTCCTCCTCACACACATGCACGTTTAGAATACACAAATTAAATACACTATCTGACATAACCTTCATATACGCACACACCTAGCATAAATAATGGGCACAAGCACAGTGACCTGTATATCACACACACCAACCAAAACACACAGCACATGCACACACACATACATCCTCTCACGCACAATCATACCACAAACGCACTTTAAAAACCACACACGCACAATCAAACCTCACACGCATACACTCACACCTCACACATACCTCACCCCACACTAAAAAAAAATAATAAATAAATAACAAAAAATAAATGAATAAATAAACGCACGCACTCATGCACACGCACACCAACATACACACAAAACAGACAACATTCACCCCCCCCCCAACCTTTCAAGCACCAACATAAGTTAAAGTTTGACATTTATAAACCCAGAAAAAAACCTGTATATGGCGACACAACTAGATATTTAACGTTATTCAGTGTACATAGATATTAATAGATTGCATATATTTTCCCTTCCTACCTCAACAAGCCATTTGTTCACACATTTTTTGAATGTACCTATTGAGCATGGAGCTCTGATATGGTTGGGTAAATTCAGTTATAAAACATTAGCAATATAAGAAGGATTTGTTTTGTTTATTGATTTTGTAATTTTCGGTACCGCGATTCTAAGGTTTATTGACGTTCTCGTAAAATGGCTGTGGATTTCAAGTCTATTAACTACGGTTGGGGTTTTGAAAATATATATAGCCATTACTCTAACATACAGTTGTGTAAGGGAAAAGATTTTAAATTCATTGAACAAAAGATCTGTTGAATATCTCCTACTTTTGCGGAGAGCTGTTTTAATAATTGCTTTCTGTGTCGTTTCCAAAGCACTTAAAGATGATTTGTATGTACCACCCCACGCTATTACGCCATGTTGAAGTAGTGATTGTACATAGGCGCAATAAACGTTTCTAATCAGATCCTGCGTTAAGATTTTACTTAGCACTGAAAACATAAATATTAACTTTCTTAATTTGTTCCTAAGCTGTTGTATGTGCGGTACCCATTTTAAACGCATATCAAACACGATACCGAGATACTTAAACTCACTCACACATTCTACAATATCACAAGACACACATCCATTAAGGCCACCACCACATGTATGAAGATGCAAATTAATGTTTATCGGATCACGATCAGCCCTTAAGGGGGGTCAGGGGTAAATTATGTTGAAAATTTAAAAAAAAATTTTATTTGCTTATTAAGTTACACATGTTTTCCCGATTATTTTGGTACCAAAATTATTAATATTGGATGACTGTAACTATAGTTACAGACGTTTTTGTCACACTCTGTAATGGAAAAAATACCTTCGCATGACTGGATCAAAGTTACAATCTGTCACCTTTCTAAATATATATTATATTGACCAGAAGTCAATTATTACTGAGGAGCCTTATAATCATAGTAAACATTTTCATTTACCTGAGGCTGTTATGACTGCAATTAAGCCTATTTTCCAAGACCTATCTAGCCCAGACCTCCTTAGACGGTGCTTACATGGTGGGACTCAAAATCCATGCGAGTCACTCAACAATATAATTTGGTCGAGGATACCAAAGACGACATTTGTATTGAAGACAACCTTAGAACTGGGTGTTTATGAGGCCATTGCCTCATTCAACAGGGGGAACATTGTGAAGTGTGAACTTCTTGCCAAATTGGGAATATCACCAGGAAGAAACTGTGTCAAGTTTATGAGGAAGGCGGATGAAATGCGCATCAAAAAAGCTGAAAAAAACTTTCAGGAATATGAGAAAAAGTGTCGAAAACAGGCTGCCTTGGCCAAGAGAAGACTAGAGGATCAGCTTGAAGAGGCAGAGGATCCAGATAACCCTTCTTATGCCCCAGACCACTATTAAGGTTAGTTTACAAATTTATATCTAGCTGATTGATTATAACACGATTTTTAAACTCGATTCTCCGAAAACCATGTTTTGTTATATAAAAGGTACAATAACTCAAAAACTATACAAGATATTTAAGTTCTGTTTTTTTTATTCTATTCCTTATAAGTTTAGCTTTCATATGAGCATAGAAAGTGCCCATAAGTTCTTTAAAAAAATTTGTATTCAGTTAAAAAGTGTATTTTTTTAAACTAAATTTAATGTTTTTGTTTTTTTATTACACAATTATTATTTGCAAATGTATGTAAAAGTTCTACGCTCATATTAAAACAATAGGTATAAGGAACAAAATAAAAAAAGAAATTTGTAAATATCTTGTTTGGTTCTTGAGAAAACGTACCTTAAAGTACCACAATTTAACATGGCGGGGATAGGGACCCCTGACCTCCCTTAAAGAGATTGGCAAGCACTTTGTCTTCTGTAAATTTACAGTGAGTCGATTCTGATCAAACCATCGCTTGACAGTAAGCAAGCCACGCTCAGCAGAGCCGAAAACCTCCTCCCAGCTGGCTCCTTCAAACAACAAAGCCGTGTCATCGGCGTATATGAACAGTTGACCATTATCTAGATTTACTTTTCCCAAGTTATTAATGTAAATTAAGAACAGGAGAGGCCCAAGTGTGCTGCCTTGAATTACTCCATAATCAATTTTTCTATTGCAACTATTTTTCCCCATAATCGAAACTAATTGGTATCTATCAGTCAGGTAATTCTTGAACCAATCTAATGTAACCCTATGAAAGCCAATATGTTCAAGTTTTTTTACTAGTAACGGGCGATCAATTGTGTCGAATGCTTTAGCTAAATCAATAAAAACTAAAAGTGGTTTTTTATTCCGGCCAATAATGTCGTGGATTTTATTTGTCAGACTAAAAAGGTTGTCATTAATATTTTTATCATTTCTGAAGCCAAACTGGTTTTTAAAAAGAAAGTTTCCATTTTTTAAATATGTAGCGACCTGTTCTTTTACTCACTTCTCGAGTATCTTAGCTAGAGCGTTGGCTAGAGTGATCGGTCTGTAACTGACACTGTAACATTGTTCTTTTTGTGATGTTACACCAACTTATAATCCGCAATTAATTTAATAAAATTAATTAAATTAGAATTATTGATTTTCAATAATTGGTCACTACTTTGCGTGACAATCTGTAATGTGCTACCTTTATGAGGTTGTTACATTAATTTGATTATTCTTCATTTTTTTTTATTAAAATAATAAAATTTTATTTTAATTTAGAGCATGATTATTCTTAAAAAATCTCAGGGTTTAAATGTGGGTAATTTGGCAGGACTATATAATACAAGTAATCCAAAATTCTTTTACACAAACATTTTTTATTTATCTTATTTTCAACATGACTCTACTTTTACTCATAAACAAAATTGATTATAACATGAAGTTTTTTACTTATTTCAAATTATTTTATAAGACAAATTTTTAATAATATGCTTAGGTTTAACTTATCTGTGGCACAATGAAGTTCTTGTAGAGCACGATTCGGACCAATTCACTTTCTTAATTTAAATTATTCAAAAAAACAAACTTCAACAATAAATTGTTTAATAATATAATGATATAACTCTACATATTTATCAAGGTTCCCGAACAAATGAATTCTTAGGGATTTCGGAGTAGTGATCTAGCGTATGTCTGTGTGTCTTGGTGTCTGTCTAGGAAGTGTGTGTGTAAAGTACTGTGTCTGATTGGGAAGTGTGTGTGTAAAGTACTGTGTCTGATTGGGAAGTGAACGAGGGCCAGTGGATTTTGGTAGCAGTCACCCGCATGGTGAACCCCTTCCTGTATTGCGTGAACCAATAGCGTCTCTCCTTTTTTTTAGTGTTCGCCTACAGGTCGTCTGCTTAAACGTAGCTTGTACGTTCTCCTCATTTGAGTCCCGGGGTGGGGGCTATGGAAAATTCCAACTGACTTTCATGTTGACTCTTGTCACACACTATTCCGTCTTATTTTTTGTTGACTGGTGCCACTCAGGCGTTCCCACATGTTTATGATTATGTTTTCCTAGAAGGGCCCACCCATATCTGAATTATAACAAAGGCAGGACTGTGTTTGTCTGTAACATATATTTCTGTCTCCTTTCCTATCTGGCTTACAACAATTCTCTAACATAATTTGAACCTTCGTTATTTATTCCAATTAAATATATCCTTTTCTTTAATACAATAATTTATTATTTATTTGAATTAATTAATTTATTTTGTCAATTTGGTGGACCCGTTACAACACATAAATGTTTAGGCCCATTTTTAAAGATTGGGACGACTTTACCTATTTTGAACTGACCTGGATAGATTCCTTGAATGATACTACTGTTAATTATGTGTCTAATAGGAATTTTTAGCTTTTGGAAATTCTTCTTAAAAATACTAGAGGGTATGCCATCCACACCCGGTGCAGAACCGCCTTTAACGCTCATTATACATCGTTCTAAATCATTCTCAGTGATAGGAACCAGCTGGAAGAAGGAGTCCACCCTATGATCTACATCCCTGACCACCTAGTCGACCACAGGGGGGATCGCACTAGCAAGTTTAGTACCGACTCCCACATAATACTCATTAAAAAGGTCAGCAACCTCCACACTGTCCTTCGGCGCAAAATTCTCAATTGGAAACCTATCCTTCTTTTTCCCTTTCCCAGTAATTTCACTTATTTGTTTCCAAAGTTTTTTACTATTATCTTTACAGTTATTAATTTGTTCTCTATAGTAATTTTCCTTTGTAGATTTAATTTTTAATTAGACGATTCAATGTATTTCTATGTTGTATGAACTGATTTTTTAGTACTACGTTGAATGGTTGTTTTTTTAACTGCCTACTTAACTTGTCTCGCTGCCTGATTGATTTAAGAAAACCGGAAGTGATCCATGGTTTAATTTTGATTTCATTCGAAGCCAATTTTTTTTTAGTTGATTCCATTATAATATTGTGAATTGATTCAATAAATACCTCACAACATTCGTTAACTCCCGTCAGTCTAGTAACTAGCGACCAGTCAAAATCGGAAATGAGCTCACTAGCTCGGGTCTCATCTACGAACGAAGTTGCTTGTCTAATATTTTCTAGTGGAAATTTTTGGTTAGTTTCATACCCTCCAACAATAAAGAAATGATCGGTTAGTTCCAATTTAATAATAGCTGACTTAACTCTACTTAAATTTGCAATATTAATGAACAAATGATCAATGCAACTCTGCGAGTGTGCTGTAACCCTAGTTGGACCGTTAATACAGCTAGTAAAACCAGCCCCATAAAGAACATCTAGATAACGTTGAGATAACGCGTCTTGAGTTTCTGGCAATATACAACAATTTATGTCCCCAACAATCCAGTGTGTTCGGTCCTTAGAAATGTTATCGCAATATGACTCAAGGTCATCGATGAACAACTCAAGGTCCCGTTTCGGTGATGGACTCCGATAAACGGCCAGCACGCTGTGTCGTTCACTGCCAAGCGATACATCCACTTCAATACATGTGGCCCCATGCAAATGGCTTAATGGCTTCCATGCCAAGAATATTGGCTTAATCTAGAGTAAATCGAAAATCTTGGACATTTATCAAACCCGGGTCCTTTCTCTAACCCAAAATTTAATCCAGGACTTTGCGGAGCGATCCCGCACCTATGGTAACCGTACTATACCTTAACCTTACCTTAACTATCCCCATAAGTCGCAGAATCCCAAAATATTCTGGACTTCTCCCGCTGGATTTCTCCAGCTGATTGTTTATCTGACCTAAAGAACATATAAATGTAGGAAATTTTTATTTTCTTATTAAAAGCGTCCATATTCTGAAGACCGAGATCATTGTACATTGATATGTTTTTGGAAGGAACTCCAATTCTCCCTCCTTACATATGTGAGTGAGTTGTTTAACAAACGGTATCTGAAAATGTGTAGCAGTCAAATCTAGGTGCTAAGAATATATACCTAATTAAACTCTTGAAAACCACACATTAGGATGGATATTAGTTATTTATAGAGGAGAAATCAGCAAAAAACTCTTATAACGGTTGTGTCGTGAAGTGGTCTGACGTAGTAATTTAGTACTGGGTGAAATTTGCGGGGTTGTTATCATCTGACAATAAAATTAGGCATAATTTTTGTGTCGAGGGATAAGGTGATCTACAGCTGCGCTCGTGAATCCTCCACGTAACCCTACTTTGTGAATATTTATGGACCGGCAATACGCTTTGTATCAGAGCATGGCTCTGAGGGTCGGATTATTGTCTATAGCTTGTTTGTCATCTCAAACTCCATAAAATCGAACAACAATAATGCCTTCAAACATAAAAGACTTAAATATTCGAATACTTATCTGCCCACTTCACTCTTGGATTTATCAATTTGTTTACAGCAAATCGGCAAGATAGTTTCAAAATCATTATGAAAAGAAAATAAATAAGTTCTCTCTCCTCTTGTTTAAAGACTGCAAGGTCACGTGCAGGTGTCACTTCATTGTAATGATATTCTGTGTTTTTATAAGCTAAAGCAATATCGTCAATATTAATACACTGTCTACATTTTGTAGCTGGACTGTCAACGGCATATGTTTTGAACAAGAAATGAACGAGAACAGTCCCCTGAGAAAAACCACCACTAAGTTGTCTAAAAGTGCTTTCTTCTCGACCCCCGATAAACTTTAATTAGTTTAGTTCAATATTAAGTAACGACTCATCGTAGATGAATGTGGCTGCTGGAAAGTCCACGCTACTGATGTGTTCTATTTCTTGTTATACTCACTTTTAATAAAATATGTAAAAAAAAGTTCACAACAGTTTGAACTGGAACGAAAACCAGCTTGCTCAACTCGAATATTAGTATTGATAATGGTATTTATTCTGTTGTAAATTAGTCTTTCCAGCAGCTACTAACAAACACTTAGTTTTCACTTGAGCCTAAACGACCCAATTTCAAAAAGGAGCCTCAGCCTGGGAGAAACAGCCTATCGTCGAACCACACTGCTCAGCGCCAAGTGTTGGGAGAGATATTATCTAGTGATTATAGAGACTTTATTTGGCCATTAAACAATGCATAATTAATAGTAATAGGCTATGTCTATCAAAGTTTATAAAATTATATTACACTATTAGGGATGTGCTAAATAAGCTTAAGCAGCTTAGAAGCAGCAGCTTATTAAAGTAAGCAGCTCAGCTGCTAAGCAGTTGAGTGAGAATACCTGCTTTTCGGCAGCAGTTATGCTCGTCCAACAGTTACAGAAAGCAGGTTGGTCAACACAAGTGAACAGTAAGCGCTTTTCTATATTAGTTTCTGTCTGCATCTCTCTTGCACTGTTGCGATGCGGCAAATGTGAACTATAGCACCGTACTTACTGTCGGCGCAGACATTATGTGTACCCGAGTTTGAAGATTGTTTACTAAGAAACTAAGAGGCCTACGACATAACACCATTGTTTTCCTCGTTTAATTATACGTTATGATACATAGATTTTCAAATTTTATTTTAAGTTTTCATAATTTGTATCTAGTTGGAACAAAAAAGTACCGAACTAGTTTTCACTGTGCATAAACTTAGTTAAAATCCGTTAGTGAGTCGCATTTATGTTTTAATTCTTGGGTTGCAGAAACGTTTCTTTAAGTTTTAAAAATTTCAGATTTTTAACTTTTCAAGAAATTTTTTTTCAATTTCCTGAAACAACGTTTTCTTGGCTTCTAGAGGTCACCTTGTAGTCCTTGTGAAATTCTTCGTTACGATACTTGTATTTGCGTAAGTAAATGAAGTGATTTTTAATTGTCAGGGAATTGATCGATTCTATAATACATGTGTCATAACGTACAGTCAAGGAGGAAAATAATGATGTCATTTGAGTTTTCATAGGCCTCTTAGTTTCTTAGTAAAGAACCTTCAAACTCGGGTAGACATAAATTCTGTGCCTACATGTTGATGCAAACAAGGGTTGCAGACAGACTGATGTCTATTGCATTCCGCTGTTCGGTCGCCGATCACGTGATCAGACTTTGACTTATCAGTCAGCATTACGACCTACGGCAGTGTCCAGGTTGGAACCGTTGAGCCACCTGGCTACGGATACGGGCACACGGTCTGGGCGATCGCTCGTCTTAGCTCCGGAAGAAGTAGAAGGTGAGATATGAGTCAGTACACATGAAACCCGTTCGGGCGTTTGCTCGTCCGTTCCACATCAATGGTAAATGTCAAATGACCTAAGGGAAGGACTTGTATATACACCATTCTCTAATTCACTGTTTTGAAATGAAGCAGCAGTTGTTCATGTATTTATTAATTTATTTATAGTTTAAATACTTTTCCAAACTTTACTTTCGTTGTTTTATATTCTTATCATTTACTTTTTTTAAATATAAATAACAATTACAGAACTTTGTAATTTTAACATCTCCCCCACTTACTTTTGATTTCAACACAATTATTCCTAACAATTCAAATTAACTTAAATAAAAATAAATGATTCCAAAGAATTGGCACAAAGTACCTCCCATATTAAACACAAAATATGAAAACTTTAAAAATTACCAGTTTGATTTCCAAATATGTTTGTTTGCATTGGCTAAAAAACTAATAAAGTTAGAAACATGTGGTTTTTACTAAAATAGTTTAAATTAATTCACATATTTTCTATAATAATAAATACATTTTATTTTTTCCACATATGAATATACAAATAATAAATACAATAACAATAACAATTTCCCAGATTAGTATGTTCTGAACATTTAATCAAAAATTTTTGAGCTGTTTTTGAGAAAATTCAATTTTTTTATGTTTTTCTGATCATAAAAATAAAAAAACTAAAATTTCAATCTTTTCAAAAAAATAAAAAGAAAAGAAAATGAAAAGATATTTTGGAGATATTGGCTAAATACACCTACATACAACATTTCATAAAAATCTATCCATCCGTTTGGTCTCCAGAGAACTGCACATATACACAGACAGACAAACATACGGACAGACACACTTTTTTTTAAAAAAAAACCTTTTTGGTTCAGGGACCCTAAAATGGATTTTTAAACCAACTTGTAAAAACTTTTAGCATAGACAATACTTTGTCTATGCTAACGTATATGGGAGAAAGTAACAATTGTTATAAAACCAAAGCGCTCACAGTTATCAAACGTCATGCATGCCAATGTTTAGTGTGTGTAGTTTAATTCTTTTAATTAATTGAAATTTTCTGTAAATAACTATTTTTATAAATATATTTCTTACTTTAAAGGTAACTGCTATCTTTTACTCTTATTAAACACTGTTCCTAATGTTTGTGCTTTCCCTAAGATGTTGAGGTGTGATTTTTGCGAGCAGCAAGTGGAAATTGACATTCTGAGGTAGTTAAAAAAAAACTCTTTTCTTAGGTAAAAAAAATGCCTTTTCTGGATATTTGGATGAACCCATACACTTCCATTGCGTTTTGTTTTACGTCTGTGGCCAAGCAAATAAAGTACTGGTAATAAAACACGTCTCTGTTGATCCATATCTAAGCTGCAACTGAGGTTATCTTGTGAAAGACACCTGTTATAGAGCGTTCGCCCCGTGTCTAAACATCTCGTCTGTCCGTCGATCGGCCGGGCCGTGTGTTCCTCGCCTCACTCGTATTGTCAATCCATGTGGGTTGTAAAATTATTCCAGCTAGAGAATAAAATAACAACTTTTACTTCTTGTGTAATGTTATTTATTTTGTATTCATTAATATCAATGTGTATTGTAAAAATTGCCTCTAAACTTACATGACATTATGACAGCCCACCTTACGGGAAATAATGAAAATGGACGTATGTATAATATTTTTTCTGTCTTCCTTTTTTATGTAAAATTTCGGGGGGGGCTTCAGCCCCCTGAGCCGCCTTATATATGCCCTTGTAGTATATAACATATTTAAAAGCTCATTCCAGACGAAATTTACTATTTAAATTAGTAATAAACCTGGGTTCCCACGAAAATCAATTTTAGCTGAAAGTAAAATGTTGAGTTTAACTCGTTTAAAACAAGTATGTTATTAAAAAACCACTGAAACGCAATTAGGTTTCTAAGTAAAGTGTTTGCAGGCATGGTCAATATGGCTAGCATTCCAAGTGGTGTTATCAGCATACCATATAGTGTTTATACAGTACATACTATATATACTGTGGTTGTCCCTTATACAACCACGAACAGGAATGGTCTTAACACAGACCCCTGAGGCAATGGGTATAGAAGTTTTCCCTTGCCAACTCACCAATTACTGTCTTGAATTAAGGGAAGATTTCAAAACTTCAAGCGCACCACCCTCTCAAGTTTGCCCATCAGAGTGTGTGCGAGATGCAGTCGAACACTCCATTTGACGAAAAATCTACGTGAATATTCGGCGTTGAAGTTGAAATCGGAACAACCGTGAATAAACTCACCAATAGTGGGGCATTCACATGAACTGTGGACATTTTTATAAACAACAAATGTTATCTGTTCAAAATAAAAAAGCAATGATGAAATGTGTGATAGAATTGTATGGAGACAGGCTAGCAATTAGTTTGAACTAATAAATAATATTTGTATTTACTATCTCGTATGTAGAAATAATCTCTTATCTTTTAATCGAGTAAAGGAAATATTTGAATCCAATAGTCCAAGTCCGAGGTGAACTTCTTCATCATAAATTGTGCAATTTATCAATGTTAACAATGATATTAATGTTAAAACGGATAATGTTTTCTAGTAGAATTTGTCCCGGTAGTAATTATATAATTGCACTGGTTATTACATCAGAATTGTCTAATCAACGACGAGTTGAACAGTGTGAAGCGGTTTTTTGTAGTAACAATTGAAAAGCATGAAACTTGTACA
>JAQJVL010002793.1:0-81051 GCA_035578905.1 Stictocephala bisonia | reverse complement strand
CTAAAAAAAAAAAAAAACATTTCAAGAAAAAGGTTTTTTGAAAATCTTTGGTACTTCATCATAAATCATCATAATTTGGTAAGTTTTTTCTTCCACATTATCTTTTAGTACATATTGTTGTGAACATTTTGATATATAATATGTCACGTTTCAGGAACATTTTTTTTTATTATAATTTTTGAAAAAAGTACTGCGCGTTACTGTTTAAAACCTATCACTGGAAAGTAAAATAGTCATCACTTGGAGGGTTAAGCATGTTAATATATACATTTATTTTCAAACGGTAAAAAATCAATTATGTGCCTTTGTGGCACATCAAGATAGAAAAAAAACATCATTAATTTAACTCAATGACTTTTGAGACTAATGTAATTATTTTATCAATAATCACTGCAATGCATAAAACAAATGAATTAAGTAAAATCCAGTGTTTGAAACTAAATTAATATCGTTGTAATTTATTCACTTAAGCTGGGAAACTATTCACATGATCCAACAATGTGATCAACAAACGTTAAGCACAAAAGTAGGTTGCTTATTTATAATAAAATGTAAAAAAATAATTATTGTGATTACAGTCTATCTTGCAAAATGCTCTATCAGTCTTAATGAGGAACACAGCCAATTGCAATATGTAACAGTAATTATACACTAAAATTACTTATTAGTAATACAAATAGTATATTGTTTAAGGATGTGCAAGTTACTCATTAAAACAATAAAACACATATTATTTAAAAAAATATTTTTGTAAACTAAATAGCATAAATCACTTTTTGAATGCATGTGTTTTTAAAAATAAATTTGGTTTATGAAAACACTATGTATCCTGATTTATATAATATTAATCTGTACTTGTGACAAATCATCATTCAAGAAGGGACCCATAAAAGACGTCTAGGCCCCCATAGCCTCTGCCAGTAAAGCTGGAATCTTGTCATAATGTTGGTTCATCCAGTTGATATTGCCCTGGAGGGACTCCAACGACTGCGAGACAGACAGGCTGCCATTTTGCCAACAAATCTTCATGATTCTTTGGCAAACAATTTAAACTGTAACAATAAAATGTTCAAATACAATTGAGTTATTAAAATGGCTACTCAGTCAAACATGGAGTTGAAGGTGAGTTGATGTTTCTGGTTGCCAAACGCTGGAAATTTGTTCATCGACAAGAGAGGCAAATTGAACTTCCAGGTACATACCTGATACAGATCCAGCTGTGCATTAAGAAACTTATCACCTCTAATGGTCTAATTATTTTATTTAAATCAACAAAAACAGAATAAAAATATTAACAGTTAAAATAAAACAATTACAAAATAAAAAGTAGGCCTGACATAAAATACACACACACACACCAAAGTATGAACCAAATATTAACAAATCGCAAAAAGTATAAGGAAACAAATTTTGTTTAAAAAGCTACCTTAAAATTACAATGCCGTGGGTTTTCAGACAATATGATGATTCAATATACAGGCTAGAAGAAATATATGGAAACGCTTTCACAACGTTATTTTTTTCCATAGATAATATAATTTGTTGTAATAATTGTGTTTTATAAAGTATAATTTTTGATCAGGATAATTTACTTAAAACCATTAAATAGTGGAGAAATAATATTGTTAAAATTAGTTACTTTGAAATTCAAATATACCTCTATTCTGGAAAGGATAAACCTATCAAAGTCCGGTTTGCGGCTATTAATTTCTCTTGAATAGACCTTTCATTTGATACCAAACTCGACCTAGGCTTATGTTGAAGATTTTCGTTCAACTCCTCGTGGGCCATCCCCCTGAAAAGATGAATGTCGCTAATGGCATCAAAAAGTCTGTTCTTTGTAATCACGTATCATGTACAAAATTTCACTGTTACAAATAAAGTCACACAAAAGTTGTGAAAGCGTTTCCATAATTTTCTCCCCACCCTGTATATAGAGGTTATTTTTAGAGGTCAGAATTTAGAACGGAATAGAATAATTTTTTATTTTGTCTTCACTTACAATATTTACAATATAAGTTTTATAGAAAAGTTATTACTAGTTGTCGTAAACTAAATAGCTAATGAAATTTAAGCTAAGGCAAAATTAAAATAGGGATCCCTAGGTAGCCTGTGCTGGGACTGCCATAACTTGAATTAAATTATAATATAATTACACACTGGCAGCAAGACTGTTGTAACAGATACAGAAAAATAAAATATTTTTTGATTTTTTTTCATTTTCTGTGCAAAAGAAAACAAGTACATTAATAATTAACTGATCCACGAACAGTGGCGGTTACAGAGGAGGGGGCCATGGCCCCCCCGAGAAGTTTTTTTTTATACATACATGTAAATGTTTCAGTTTGCAAAAATAGCCTTAAAAATTGCAGACCAAACAACCAGACAGAAGTACTCTCACGTGTCGCTTACACGCATGTCAGACAAAGTGTCAGTGCAAAGTGTAATTCCGACTGT
The DNA here is from genome assembly GCA_035578905.1 of Stictocephala bisonia. NCBI lineage: Eukaryota > Metazoa > Arthropoda > Insecta > Hemiptera > Membracidae > Stictocephala > Stictocephala bisonia. The sequence continues at coordinate 78,594 of JAQJVL010002793.1, read as the reverse complement.
GTGTAGAGTTAAGACTGACTGTCGCCTGTCGCTGGGCCTAAAATCCGGTTAAATCTAGTTTTATACCACACTGCAGTGGTGCACTCTGGGAGTGGCGTCGCGCTCACCCCCGCCTCCCGCCATCTTACCTTCATTACGATCACACGGACAGTCAGAGACAGTCGCACCGTCTGTTCTTCGTACCATCCACTTGTAATTTGCTCCAGTTCCAGTTTATTTGTTATTGTTGTTGTTTTTTGTTATTGTTATTTGTTTGTTTTGGTTTGTTAGTAACACAGTTTTACAAGAAAGAAGCAATCAGTGCATGGACAAGATTATAATGTTAAGTACAAATGGAATCGTTTACCGCTTGGCTGTTTACTAGTTAGCTTAGTCTAGTTCGTTCGTACAACCATCATTAGACTGGTGCTATCAATCAGTGCTTAATGATATGAAGCAAAAAAATATTATTCGTTTTTTAATTGCATATAGGCCTACTATATTTTCTCTGATTGATTATTTCTTTCTTGACATCCGTTCCTGTTATTATTAGTGACATATAGAAAATCGTCTGCTGCAATTAAAATGTTGTAGTTGCATATTTTCTTCACAGAGAGAAATATATCTGTTATTATAAAAAGTTGTGCTTCATATGGAACGAAATAAAGTAGAAAGCCGTCTAGAACATTAAGGTCCACCAAACAAAAATCTATGTAAACTCCCATAATTTATTACTTGACAAGTCCACAAGTTTACGAGGATTTTTCGAAATGGCGGTCATTTAAGGATTTTAACATTAAATTTAATGAAAAAACGCTTTATCTATAAAATTTGTGGGTGATGTTTTGCACCCAATAATTGTTTAAAAATACACTGTAAAAATATAAACTACCTGTATTCCGTATACATGTATACTGTAATTCCTTTCGTTGTTTTTAGGCACTCCAAAATGATCGGAAGCGCCTTGATCGAAAATCCGATAAGTTCATACTTTAAAAAAGTAGCCAAGAAAGATCCGGGGATATCTGATGCTGGGACATCAAAAGTTTCTGACGATGAAATCCAGAATGAAAATAATAAAACCGAAGAGACCCAGGTTGTGAAAGATATGCAAAAGCTTCAACAATATTGAACCGGACGGTACCGGGTAGCATTTTCTCTAATGACGTAGGATTGTTTGTAAATAAACATGTCGACGATTTTACAAAATGTAAGCTGTTTGGAAAATCCTTGGGTACCACCGAAGTCATACAAACTGCCTCATTCGCTACACACAAAGGGAGGCAAGGAGTTAAAACGGTTATTTGGGACATCACCATTTAGAAAAAGAACAAAGAAGTTGGTTAGCTTATTCTCACGAAAAACAGGGACTGTTTTGCAAGTTTTGTATGCTTTTTGCCGGTGAAAGATGTGGCCACAATAAAGGCATGATAGCGCAAAACCTTGTTACTCAGCCTTTGACTACTTACGCTAAGCTTCTAGGCAAGCAGGGGCATTTACAGTCGCATGAAGATACTTCGTATCATAAGGCATGTGTGCAAGCGGGCATTGACTTTCTTAAAAGTTACCATAATCCACAGAAATCTGTTGTAAATCAGGTGGATTCACAACGATTGCAACAGGTGAAAGAGAACAGGGACAGACTTCGACCTATAGTAGAGTCAATTATATTTTTGGGCCGGCAGAACATTCCCTTAAGAGGCCATCGAGATGATGGTTGCTTGGACGAGACAGCTGGGCCAAGCAATGAGGGCAATTTCAGAGAATTGCTACGATTCAAAGTGGCATCAGGAGACGAAAATCTAAAAACGGCACTTGTCAACTGCGTCTTCAAGAGCCACTTATATAAGCAATATGTCACAAAATGACCTGATTACCTGCTGTGGAGATATAATAACGGAGACTATACTGAATCAAGTCAAAAACGCTAAGTATTATTCTGTTATTTTTGACGAAACAACAGATATTTCTCATACAGAACAACTTTCATTGAATTTAAGATATTTGCACAAAAATGAAATACGAGAAGATTTTGTCAAATTTGTTGACGCGTTTGACAACATTTCAGCTATAAGTCCAGATCAAGATCCAAACAGTGAACAACGCCTAACTGGAGAGGCCTTGGGAAAGATTGTTCTTAAGTTGTTACAAGAACTATCCTTAGACTTAAACAATTGTGTAGGAATTGGCACCGACAGTTGTAGTGTCATGTCATCTGAAGCAATAGGTGCTGTTACTGAAATGCAGAAAGTTATGAAGAGTGCATGTAGATGTCCCTGCCTTAACCATGTATTGAATAACTCCATTTCAACCTCAGTTAGGGTTGCTTGCATTAGAAACGCTGTGGGTGTGATGAAAACAGTTGTGTCGTTTTTCAATATGTCTGCCAAAAGAAATCAAGTTTTGAAGGCAACTTTAGGATACCAACTATCAAGCCTTTGTGAAACACGATGGGTGGAATGCCACGAAAGCGTCATCAAATTTAGAGCTGGACTAACCAATATTGTAGACGCATTGACAACGATAACTACATGGACAGATTCTAAGTCATCAACTACTGCATCAACATTGCTGAACTCGTTATGCACACCTGAATTTTTGATATCAATGCTGGTATTAATCGACATCTTGAAAATGACACTACCGCTTAGCAGACTGCTACAAACACCATCCCTAGACTCCAATAAGGCATCACAAGCTGTAAACCAACACACTGACTACAATACAAGCAAAACGAACTCAGCCTGCGACAAACTTCAACAAAGTATTTGTTGAATTTACAGAGCTTGCCAAAGAATTAGATGTTGAAGTAAGGTTGCCACGACTTGCCAGCAAGCAGACGAAGAGAACAAACCACGACGGAACTCCCGAAGAGTATTACAGAAGGTCCATTTACATAACTCTACTGGACAATGTCTCAAGTGACTTATCAACAAGACTTAGTCAGAGCTCTCTAGAATGTTTTGGTTTAAGAGGGATCATCCCCACTATTCTAGTTGGAGCGCAAGGAGAACAAGAAGTAAATCTAGTTAACCAGTTAAAAAAGGGGATTTGATAAGTTTTCTCCCATCATTGGCAGTGGAGACAGAATGATGAATGCGATTTTATTTGAAGGGGAATTGGAACTTTGGACAGCTCATTGGAAGTCGGAGAAGGAGAGAAATGCTAAAATGCCTGAAGAAGTAATGAGCGTATTGGATGCCTGTGATAGCAATACATTTCCACAAATAGCAAGTCTTCTCAGAATCCTGGCTACACTTCCAGGTAACTATTTTTTTTAATATTACGGTCTCCTAAGGATGAAGTAATAGGCTCCTTAATATAACAATGAAATATAATTATATTTTTTGTACTAATGTCTTGTTTGCCTAATCCATAAAAAAATGTTTTAAATATGAAAAATGTAAAATAAAATAGTGGATTTGAATACTTAAATCCGTAAAATATATTGCCGTAATATAAATAGTACTCAGTTTAATAAATAACCGACAGCTCAAGAATAATTTGTATCGTACTGTTTGTTCCAAAACGGTTTGGGTTTTTTTTTATTTCAGTAACATCACTTCAATGCTTTCTCATTTTCTAACACAGGTTGTTCATTTCCGGCTATACGTTTATACCATATTATTCAAGTTAATATTTTTCAGTCAGCGTGGCATCAGCAGAAAGGACGTTCTCCACGTTGAGAAGAGTCAAAACGTGGCTACGGGCGAGAATGGGGGAATCCCGTCTCACGGGCCTTTGCCTACTTCACGTCCACCGGGATATTGAAGTAGACATTGAAAAAGTTATTGAACGTTTTGCCAAAAAAGGTGGAAGACGACTTGATTTTGTTTTGTAAATATCCATAGATCTAAATAAAAACTATACTCACTATACTTACTGTCTATTTATTTATGTTCAAAAAATTCCTCAATTATTATAGCTCACAATTTGCTGAAAAATATACGTTTTAATGTTGAGTAAACTGAACTATAAAAATATATTTTAGGTACTCAACAAGCCTAAAACCCCACCAAATTACTTCAAAATTTCAAAATTTTCCCGGGGGAGGAGCCCCCGGACCCCCTGGATTGGGGGGTACTCCATACCCCCCAAGCCCCCTGGTAGTTTGGCCCCCCCGAAAATAAGCTCTGGAACCGCCCTTGTCCAGAACACACACTTTTATATACAAATTCATATACAAATAAACCTATAAACACTGATTATCTATATATTTAAGCCCAATTTTCATCAAATTTTATTGAAAAAGAACTAATACATAATAATAAAATAATCTATAAGGCAGCAAAACTGATAAAAACGTCCTCTCTCTAGGCATGAGGGATAGCGTTTAATACAAATAAATAACTATGAAGAAAAATAATAATAATAATAATAAAAGAAATTGTAAGACTCGACCTCATAATCTTTAGAATATTATCAAGATTTTCCTGTGAGAAAAGCCACTTTTTTAACTTGGATAGATATTGACAAACTGTCGTGAAATTACCTATCATAGGGTTTGATATTAAACAGTCGTGGTGCCGTATTACTATAAAATAACTGATGAGCTGTTAAAAAGGATCTTTGTACAGAAACTCAATCTGTAAGTTGGCCTTTGTAATACATGAAACCATGTGCTTCTAATGAAAAACATTTTCAAGACCTTATAAACATGTAAGTAACGTAGTGGAAGAATTCCAAGTTCAAGAAAAATTGGCCATGCGTTCAAGCCTTCTCTTGTTCGAAATTACCCTAATGAAACGTTTTTGAAGAATTAAACGGTTAAGAGGATAAGAATAGGAACAACCCTAGCAAGACATTCCATAGCTAAGCCTTGAACCAACCAATGCATGATAAACATTAACTAAACATTTTTTTAGGACACAGATGACCAAGTAAATAAAATTTCCTAATGCTATTAAAAACTTTTTTTTAGTTTCGCAACATGTTCCTTCCAAGACAATTTAAAGTCAATAACCTAATCCTAAATACATAATACAACTGATTTGTTCTATATCTAAACAATTGCAACTGATATTTCCAGATTTGCTACACTTATATTCATTATATTTTAATGGGTTGTCAAAACTAAGCTCATTCTTTAAATGAAATATCATAAACTTAGCACTTTTTATTTTTTGACCGAAAATTTTCTAAGTCCCGGCCGGTGACCAAGTTTTTTCATTAAGTAACATATAATTTTGATCAAACCATAATCTTAAAAGAAACAAATCTCTAGACATGTTATTATACAATGTATTACTGTTGTTGCTTTTGTAAGTAAAAGTGGTATCATCTGCAAAGGCAACCAATCGGCCATTAAAGTGACCATTGCACAAATCATTTACATAAATAAAAAATAAAGTAGGTCCTAAGACAGACCCCTGTGGCACACCATATTTAATAGAACCAGGAACACTACAACAATTACCCATTCTAACACTTTGTACTCTTCCTGACAGATAGCTAGAAAACCATTTCAGAGGCAGGCCTCTTATGCCTGCCAAGGAAAACTTGTCAGATAAAATATGATCAATTGTATCAAATGCTTTAGTGATGTCAATAAATAGAGCTGAAAACTGTTCACTCTTATTTATTTGTTCGTAGATTTCTTCCATGAATATAATTAATGCATTCTCCGTAGGCATACCTTCTCGAAATCCAAACTGATTTTCACTAAAATACTTATTTTTTGTAAAAAATGTAATCAATTATCGCTTAACTAACTTTTCAAGAATTTTTGCAAAAACTGATAATAAATAAATTGGAAGGAAACAGCTAGGCTGCTTACAATCCCCACGCTTAAAATTTTGAATTAGGACAGCCTTTTTAGACAAACAAGAAATTCTCCAGAAGACAAAACTAAAATTGTAAAGGTATGTCAAAACATCAGTTATATAAGGGAATTACAGTGGAACCAATATCATCAAAGCCTGGGGCTTTGTTATTTTGTAATCCTTTAATTATATTTAAAACCTCCTCTGTTGTAGTAGGTCTCATAAAAAAATGAAGATTGATAACTAGTGCGTTGTGCAAAGATGTTTTTGTAGTCATAAACTTTGTCTAAATATATTATTAACTTGATTTTTCAGATCAAGTCCTACATTTAAAAAATATTGATTGAACACATTTGCTATTTGAGGTAATTCGGTAACCACACCATTTGTACCAATAGTTTCGTTAATTTCAAATTTATCCTGGTGTTCACCAATCAAACTATTTACGATATTCCATTGTGATTTTATGTCAGTATCTGAATTTTCAAATGTTGCCCTGTAATAAGACTCCTTTGCATTTTTTATGCCAATATTTAAACGGTTTCTAAAATTACTATATTACAGCTTAATTTTTGCATTATTTGGATTTTTCATTAATAATTTGAAAATATTTTTTCTGTTTTGGATTCTCAGTAACAGAGTCAGTGTTCCAAGGCTTTAATCTAAACATTTGTTTAGTGACCCTCACTTTTGACTGGCAGCTGCTCAAAATTAACTGAAATGCATTAATAAAACAATGGAAAGCAGCTGACACAGAGCTCTTTAAGAAGACATCAGTCCAAAGTTCAGCCTGAAGGTTGGCGAGCTTATCCATATCAACCCTACAATAGCATATTTCATTATCTTTTTTAAAACAACTCAACAATTTAACTGAACAAACTATATTTTGCTTTAATATATCAAAATTCATGTCAACAACACAAATTAAACTGTGACCTTCCACATCAGTTAATACAACATCAATATCATTAATGAAATCAACCTGGGAGCTACTGTGGAAATGATAAACAGCCAGCAATGTAAAGCGCTCAGTGTCACTAATCTTGACGGTCAACAATAGGACATCAGCTGATCGAACATCCTCTCTCACTCACTGATAGCACATTGATAGCAATCACGAACATAAACAATGATTCCTCCGGCCCTATACTCCTCATTACATTTAGCAAATATGTTGTACCCTTCTATTCTATAACTACTCAATTCACTTCTGTTTATCCAAGTTTCAGTTAAGATAATTATATCTGGAAATAGCTTTTCAGATTCTAACTCACTTATGAATAAATTAAAATTCTGCCTCAAACTTCTGATATATTGATTTCTAACACTAAATCTACTAACTCCTTCCATTAAATTCTTTACATTTACTTTTCTTAGTTCTAAAGCTGTAAAAAAGTACAGTGCGTAAACAATGACAAGAGAGCAGCATCTTGGTAAACTGAATGTAAATAAACAGCTAAAGATAGAGAAATATGGATAAGGTGAAATATCCTGAATGACGAATATGGATAAGGTGTTGATATTTTTAGTAATGATTGTGAATGTTTTGAATTTCATAAAAAATTGGGTTGGTGTAATTGATTTGTGTGTTCAATAGGTTCATTGGATTTTCTTTGTGTGCTAAATATACATGCAATTCTTCTGTTGCATTTATTTTATTGGAATTTTTTCATATAAAATGATATTTTCATGTTTTTTCAATGTTGCTCACAGGTGTGGTCTGTGGAGAGCAAGTGTGGATTTCACGGCGAAGGTGGATTTCATTGTAGTTGTGTTACAGCTTCTGAGAGCTTGTATTTGTTCTTGAAAGAGTGTTTTGAAAGGTCTTCCAATTTTGGCCAATGTACAGTTTATCATAGTCTGTACATTGAATTTTTTAAATACTTGATTTGTTGTAAAAGTTGTCATTATTTTTTTTTCTTTTTTTTACTGAACATTTTGAATATATTGTTGCGTGTTGAGAAACTTAATTTGGAATTTGTATTTTGAAAGGTTTTTCCAATAGCTTTATTTAGGCTTGTGTTATATGGTACATTTATAAATTTGTTCTTTGGGTCTTGATTTTTTTTATAAGTGTAATTTCTTTTCTTCTTATTACTTTGTCAATCATGTTCATTAATAAGACTGTAAGGAATAGTCGAACTTAGTTTGCAACAATGATTACATTCGCTCATTTACACTCATTCATAATCCATATCCATATAAATCTTGACGATCGGAGACTTAATAATAAATAGAGTATTGTATTCATTTATTCATGAATATCATACTTGGTAAAGACACAAGTACAAGAGTTATTATAAATGTTGACATTTGCACATTTATTGATAAACATATACATAATTAAATGTTATATTGTATGTCAAGGATAAAGCTGTATTGGTTTTTTGCATATAATTGTTAAAATAACACAATTTAAAACCAATATTTAAAACTTTATTGGCGAGGCCTTTCGATAGTACAATTTTGGCAATATGTTAACATGTTTTGATAGTGGCAGGGAGGAGGAATTGGCTGTAAAGAGCTGTTTGTTTCCTTTTAGTCTGCAACTTGTTTAATTAATTTTTGTTCTTTCTGGACACACTGTCACTTCATCGCATTTCTGTTTTGAGGTGAAAAGGGAAGGGGTAGAAGTATAATGTGTCTGCAGGCTCATCTGGTAATTTATTTGTTTATTGAAGTAGAGCAAGAATACAAAATATAACTTAGTACATACTACTTTATGTAGTTTGAGAGAAGTAAAAACATATACAAAAGACTTACCTCTTCTAACTCTTGGTTAGAAATTGATTGTTCAGCAATAGCTGCATAGTACTTCCCAATCAAACTTGATCTCTGACCGTGACTGCAAAAATAATTATTAAGTTGAACATTTTAAGACTCAGTCAAACATTTACAACATGCTGGAGGAGTTACAATATTCTGGAACTCAGGAGCCATGTAAATTATGCATGCTCTTAAATAGAAAGGGGTTGATTCTCGATTCCAATTACCATGGTTTTAACTTCTGGCTGTTTTTAAATGAGGAACGAGTAAATTCAAAATGTGTACTCGACTTTTTAATACAAGCTATTCATCTTAGACTATTCTTTTTCATGTTTCCTGGTCCAAATATTGATTATAAATGAACTATTTTAATGAATAAGTAACAATAACATCAACAAGGTCATCTGGCATCGACAAAATACGGCTGTTGGAAAGATGTCAGAGAAAATAACCAAACAAAATTCAGGGCAGAGGGTTGATTGAACATGTATCATCATTAATTTACACGGAACAACAAAGTATGAAGTTTTGAAAATAGAATTAAAATATGAAATCTTGATACTTTGCCGTCACAATCAATTGTTTGAAATACTTCATGTTAACTGATTATATCAATAATTTATGACTTTGTCTGTTTGCTAGTGCTGGGTTTGTATACTTACTAGTGTCCATCGCCTGTCACATTATACAATCTATATTATAAAAATTTGCATCAGGCTACATCATCAATTATTTATAAAGAAACAATTTTAAATAGTTCAATTTAGAGTGATTAGGATTTCAATTCCAGCTGAAGTTATTCTATCATTTTATCAGGCCTGGAGTAAGTTGTCTGTTGTTTTCAGTTGTTGTTAAGTAAGAACCTTTCCTAATTGTGTGACATGGGTAAGGTCCTTTCTTGTGTGACATAGGTAAGGCTCTTTCTTGTGTGACATAGGTAAGGCCCTTACTTGTGTGACATAGGTAAGGTCCTTACTTGTGTGACATAGGTAAGGTCCTTTCTTGTGTGACATAGGTAAGGTCCTTACTTGTGTGATGTAGGTAAGGTCCTTACTTGTGTAACATAGGTAAGGCCCTTTCTTGTGTGACATAGGTAAGGTCCTTACTTGTGTGACGTAGGTAAGGTTCTTAGTTGTGTGACATAGGTAAGGTCCTTACTTGTGTGATGTAGGTAAGATCCTTACTTATGTGACGTAGGTAAGGTCCTTACTTGTGTAATGTAGGTAAGGTCCTTAGTTGTGTGACATAGGTAAGGTCCTTACTTGTGTGATGTAGGTAAGGTCCTTAGTTGTGTGACATAGGTAAGGTCCTTACATGTGTGACGTAGGTAAGGTCCTTACTTGTGTGACATAGGTAAGGCCCTTACTTGTGTGACGTAGGTAAGGTCCTTACTTGTGTAACATAGGTAAGTCCCTTACTTGTGTAACATAGGTAAGGTCCTTACTTGTGTGACATAGGTAAGGCCCTTTCTTGTGACGCAGGTAAGGTCCTTACTTGTGTGACGTAGGTAAGGTTATTAGTTGTGTGACAGCTTGCCCATTCCTTTATACAACTCATTTCCACAACAATTATTAGCAATGACTTTATTTTGGATGTAACAATACATGTAAGATAAAAATTTTAAGAGTTGTACTTTGTGTTTTAAGAGTTGTACTTTATATACAATATTGATATAAATTAAATAATACGTGATTTATTTTGGTTTATTGTGCATGAATTATGATAGTAACTATATAAATACAATTTCATGTTATGTGTAAACTTATTATAATAAATATAGCCTATATGTGACTTTTACAATACAGTCAATTAATGCATAAATTTAAGTTATAATAAAATAAAATTTCATTCTTACAGCATGCATTCATTGTGTATTTTTTAGTAACATCAATAAATTTCACTTTACATAAAATCATGCCTTCAATTTATTATATACGAATTTAGGAGATTCATTTTAGCTATTTGATAAACAAATAAAGTATAACTAGGGGAAACCTCTGCACGCTTCGCCCTATTCCTCATTGCACTCGTGATACCTCAGCAGGCGACTTTTTACAACAAATATTAGAGGTTAAACAGTATTAAGTAAAATCATAATACAATATGTACATTTATTTATAGTAGCTTACACATTGCACTTGAGTTTCAACCTATTTACAGTTTATATAAAAACACTCAATGTTATTAATAAGATTAAAGAAGATATATTAATCTTAATATTATAAACCTCATTGTTTACATTTCAACAGGTGTTACTTTTTGACTGCTTTAAATCCCTTTTCATGTTATTCTTATGGCCAAAAAACATCCTTTGAGGGTTTCCTGTGCCCTACAAGTTAAAATATTGAAAAATAGAAACCTTATAGCACAACTACGAATGGAGGCAAATTTGTTGACACCTCAATCGTTAAAACTGACAAAGAAATAAGGGAGGAGTTGCATTGACAAAAACGGCTTCATGTATTATATACAAGGATTATTTTTATAAAAGTTTGCTACCTTCACTAAACATTTTGATAAGTACAAAATACCATCTGATATTATAATCAAAATACTTGCTATATTGTTTTGTATTTCTTGCAAAAATAATTTGAATTATAATTATAGTACATTAAATTATAGTACATTGAATTAAATTTTTAATTTACATAAATAATATAGATAAAATAAATATTACTGGAGATCTGTTTTTGTTTGCGGACGATACAGCTGTGCTGTTCCATGCTGAAACCTGGACCGATGTTTTCAAAATGGCGTCACAAAACTTATAAGTCCCTCATAAGTCCAACCCTACGTCCACGTCGTGAGGGACGGGCAACGTCATTAGTAGGAGATTGCCTGTGGGGGCGATGCCAGCGGGGACTTCGTGTGCCCTGGTACCTGCAAGGTTGCTGGTAAGGCTGCACAGGAACTTTGAAAATGACGGCTAACAGGGCTCTGGTGAAGCTGCGACAGGCCTAGCAAGCCGGTAGTGGATTAAAATATGCTTTCAAGAATAAACACAGCCTCGGAAAGGACGGAATTAAACGGCAACAACTTGGCAATCATACAAAAATCAGATTGGGAACAATAAATTTAGTTACGTTAAGAGGTAAGATGGAAGAAGTGGTGGAGGTGATGAGGAGAAGAAGTTTGGATATATTGGGAATCAGCGAAACAAGATGGAAAGGTAGGGGAGAGAGAGAGGTGGGGTTTGGATATAAGATATGGTGGTCTGGAGGGGAGAATGGTAGGAGAAATGGGGTGGCAATAGTGATGAGCAAGAAGATGACGAGTAGTGTAATAAATGTTGAGCCAGTAAATGACAGATTAATTAAGATCACAATTAGGATGGGGAGAGAGATGATGGATATAATACAAGCATATGCACCACAAACAGGATGTACAGAAGAAGAGAAAGTAGAGTTTGAAGAGGAGCTTGAAAGACAACTAAGAGAAGAGAAATCTGTGATAATTGGAGATATGAATGCACGAGTAGGAATGGATGGACAGGGATATGAAGAGATTATGGGAGGCTATGGGATAGGGGAAAGGAATCAGGAAGGAGAGAAGTTGTTGGACTTATGTTTGAGGAATGAAGTGATAGTGGGAAACACGTGGCACGCGAAGAGGGAGAGTCAGAAGTTCACTAGGTATAGTTGGAATGGAGAACACCCAAGTTTGATAGACTACGTGTTAGTTAAAAAGTGTTTACAACCTTTTTTGATAGATGTAAAAGTTATACCAAGTGAAAATCTGGGGGGGGATCACAGATTACTGATAGCGGTTTTTAAGTGGTTCAAAATTGGAAGGGTTGCAAGATTGACAAGGATTAAAACATGGAAATTGAGGGACAGAGAAGTAAAGGAGGACTTTGTGAAGAAATTAAAAGAAAAAGTACCCAGAGATGAAAGTAAAACAGGAGAGGAGGAATGGATAAGATTCAAAAAGGCAATAGTTGAAACAGCGGAGGAAACGTGCGGAAGAACATCAGGGAGGAAAAGGGATAAAGAGACACCATGGTGGAACGAAGGAATTGCGGAAGCAATTAAGAATAAAAATAGAGCTTGGAGAGAGTGGTTTAAGGAAAGGACAGATGAGAAAAGGGAGCGATGGAAGAGACTTGACAAAGAAGCAAAAAAGATGTTAAAGGAAGCTAAAGAAAAGTCATGGAAGGAATTTGAAGAAAAAATGAAGTCAAATTTTGAAGGAAATAAGAAGATCTTTTATGGATTGATAAAAAATAAGACAAAACCAAAAGAAATGATGACTAAAGTAATAGATGTGAGTGGGGAAATTAAATGGAAGGAGCAGGAGGTGTTGGAAACATGGAAAGATTATTTTAAGGAATTGTTAGAAGGAACGGAGGTGGAAGAAGATGGAATGGGAGAGGAGATGATTAATACGGAAGACGATGAAAACTTAAGTATAGGAGAATTGGAAAAAGCGGTAAAGGAGATGAAGGATGGAAAGTCACCAGGAGAGGATGAAGTGACGGTGGAGATGATTAAAGCGGCAGGACCGATGGGAATGCAATGGTTATACAGAGTGATGAGGGGGATATGGAAAAGTAAGAGGATACCAAAAGACTGGGAAATGGGCATAATTGTACCAATTTATAAAAAAGGGAACAAACAGAAGTGTGAGAATTATAGGGGGATAACACTTTTGTGTCAGAGTATGAAGATCTACGAAAGGTTACTGCTTCAAAAAATAAAACCAGTACTGGAAGAAACAGGAAGAGAGGAGCAGTGTGGATTTAGAAGAGGTAGGTCAACAGTAGATGCGATTTTTGTGATAAGGCAAGTGCTGGAAAAGAGATGGGAGTATGGAAAGGATACAGTGATAGCGTTCATAGATTTACAAAAAGCATATGACAAAGTGAAGAGAGAAATGATTTGGGAGAATCTGAGAAGAAGAGGGATAAAGGAGGGGATAATTGAAAGGATTAAGAATCTTTATGAAATATGTAAAAGTAAAGTAAGGATAGAAGAAAAATTCACGCAATCCTTTAAAACAGAGAGAGGTGTAAGACAGGGTAGTGTACTATCACCTTTTCTTTTCAATGTGATCATGGATGAAATCATTGCAGGGGTTCAGATGGACAGAAGAGCTGAGGACTTGAAGGTGGTTGCATATGCAGATGATGTAATGATATGGGAAGAAAGAGAAGAAGAGTTGGAACGAGAGTTGGCGAAATGGGCAGAAGTGGCAAAGAAGTATGGACTGAAGATGAATGTACAAAAATGTAAGGTAATGAAGGTGGGAAGAATGGATGGAGGAAATGAAGATATATCAATTCAAGGGAATGTCCTGGAAAGAGTAGAAGATTTCTGTTATTTGGGTAGTACAATAACAAGCAAGGGTACGATGACAAAGGAAATAGGAAAAAGAATTTGGAAAAGTGGACAATTTTTCAATCTAGTGAAAAAGATACTATGGAATTGGAATATTGGGAAGGAAGCAAAATTGTTAATGTATAAAATGTATTACCAGCCAATCTTATTATATGGAGCGGAGACATGGACATGGAATAAAAGTGACATCAGCAGATTACAAGCAGCGGAGATGAGATTCCTGAGGGGAATAGAGAAGGTTAGTAGAAGAGACAGAATAAGAAATGAAGTAATCAGAGAGAGGCTGGGAGTAATAACATTACAGGAAACGATGGAAAGAAGGAGGATACAGTGGATGGGTCATGTGAAGAGGATGGAAGATAACAGAATGCCAAAGATAGCCTTGGAGAAACAAGAGGGAGGAAGGAGACCGAGGGGAAGGCCGAGAGGAAGATGGATAGACCAGGTGTGGAGGGATGTGGAGAGAAGGGGACTTAGGAGGGTACAGGTGGAGGAGGAGAAGACGTGGAGAGACAGACAGAAGTGGAAGAGGCTGTGTCAGACGACCTGCGAAAGCGGAAACGTTGACTGATGATGATGATGATGATGATGATGTCACAAAACTTAACAATAATTAAGCAGTGGTTCGATCAAAATGTCCTCACAATGAATATTAAGAAAACAAAATGTTTACCCATAGCTCTTCGCAAAGGGTCAGAACCTGCTGCGGAGCTGAGAGTGGTGGTGCACTCTTGCGATGACCCCGCTAAAGAACACTGTGACTGTCAAGTCGTAGAGAGAGTCGACCACTACAAGTACCTGGGTGTCATTATTGATAACCAGTTACGGTGGGAAAAACATATAGATATGTTAAAGTCTAAACTAAGAAAGTTCATATACGTTTTTAAACAATTAAGTACATTTTTAAAAACTCATGAAATTAAAACTGTATATTTTGCATACGTTCAATCCATTTTAGAATACGGTATTATTTCTTGGGGAGGGGCTTTTAAATCTATATTAGAACCGTTATCTGTTATCCAAAAATCTATTTTGAAGACAGGCTTCCGTAAGATAAAAATGTTTTCATCCGACTTACTTTTTCAAGAAACAGGTGTTCTCACCATAAGACATATATTCATTAAAACTCTTCTAAATTTCATTTTTCATCATTCCGATTTAATATCTACTCCTATTTCACATAATTACAGAACAAGAAATGCCTTGAATGTTGGTGTCCAAGTCCTTAGAACAGTTAAATCTGTAAACAATACGAATTCCTTCTATCTTGCAAATGTTTTGTATCGCAACATACCGAGGGAGATAAGGGATCTACTTGGCACCGTCAGTCACAGTGTGTACAAAAAGCATGTTTCTGCCTGGCTGTTAGGGACCAACTGTGATTACGCGGAGGACCTCCTCAAGTCAATCTACACCTGACAACACGATTACTTGACTTATTACTTTACTTTGACCTCATTACTTCTATGCTTTACTTCCGTAACTAATACTAATTTACTTGACTCCATCCAATGGCATCAAACCCTCATAAGTAACTAATATATATTTTAAAATTAAAAACTCACGGTACTCACTTACTTTCTTTATTTGAATAATCTATTTTTATTTTTCACTGTTATAGGAATATGTCTTCTTTTTTTTAATGATATTTTCTATGTAATAGTCAGTATCTAAAGAATTATTATTATTTTTTTTTATTTAGTATAGAATATGCATTTTTGTTATTTTTTTTTTCTAATAATAAATTATATGCAAGTACCTTTCTAAGTTAATTTGTCTGATCAAATTGTAATGTAATGTTCATTTGACTAGTTTTACGCACAGGCATAAAAAAGCCTATGTAAAACTTTCTTTTCCATTATATTAAATTGTTTAACTTAAACCTTTGTAACTTAAAAAGGAAATAAATTGATTTTCTTTCTTTCTTTCTTTAGTAAAAAAGAGGGTAGCAGCATACATGTTAAATAGTAAACTGGATACAGACATATACACAGCACAAAGAACAGAATATTTGAAGGCTACCAGTCCCTTTTCTGATAAATAATCCTGTCTGAGATGTTAAGAAAGCAATAACATGGGGATAGTTGATTCCATATTAATATAAACAACTCTTCTTAAAAATTTCTCAGTATGATTTTTTTTTCCTTGACCCAACTGCTGGTGACCGTCCGATAACCGTCCTTTTTTTTGGATCTTGGAAACTTGGAAAGTCAGGTCAGGCTCTTTGATAAGTGCTGTTAAATATGTGTATTTCTTAATCAAACAGACAGAAAAGTGAATTTGGTAAGGCTACTTCAGCAGGTTAAGACTTAAGCAATATTTTGAATAGTGAGTTTCATATTTTATTTTTGTATTTAAAAAATAATTTATAACGTTTTATGAACTGACCTGACATAACCTAAAACTAGTTGCATAAATTCCACTAAGTTTTGATACCAAAGTTAACTCTAAATCAATACTTACAAAACTATAAAAAAAACTAAAGTTATTATTTTAGAAGAACAAATACATCTTATTCCATTTTGTTCAAATATTAAATTCGTTGTGTTCATGTTGAAACACTACAATTGACTTGAAGCTTGACAGGACAGTGCACATTGTGACAGTACAACAGTCTGCAGACTACTGATCTCATAGAAAGCATGGACTAGTGGTCAAGGTCACTGGTAGCTGAACTTGACCTAGATTGCATTTCAGATTGCATTTCAACTGACTCAGGTTCAAATCCAGCGTGAGACTTCACTTTTTGCTGCTATAAAATCAACTTCAATTGGAAAAAAAAAATAAATATATATATAAATAAAAGAGAGAGAGAGAGAAGAAAAAAAAAGAAAATATTTAATTGTAATAGCTCATATATTATTTTAGATGTTCAATCTAGCTGTGGATTTTTTGTAAATATTGTATATCATAACTGTATATTTTAAGTAAATTATTATTGTATGTTACTGTAGAACTGACATCTTGATTACTGTCATAACTATATAACGACGGTATTGCAATTTTTAGGAATTATATTGTAGACAGCCCACACTTCGATATACCTATTTTAATACTTTACTTTTTAATTTATAACTAATGTCTAACAATTAATATAGGGACAGACACGGGTGTAAACAATGTAAAAAAAGCACTAACCGGCTGGAAACGAACTGAATCTGTTCGGAAAAAAGGTCCAAAAAGGGTGGATGTATATTACTATTCACCAAAAGGCAAGATGTTCAGGTCAAAAAAAGAAGTAGAGAAGCATATTGGAGATCATAATCTTTCCCTAGACATAAATGACTTTAATTTTAAACCAACTAAAACCCCAAGTAAAAGCTCCTCACTTGAAGAACGAATCCAAATCTCAAGTGAGCAAAAAAATGAGCATGAGTTAAAATTGAATATGAGTTCAGTAATAACCCCACTCACCCCCAGATAATAACAACTCATTATTTAATGAAGTTTCTACAAACGAAAAAAATGACAAATTACAAGAAGTAGTAATCAATAACAATGATGTAACACCTAAAAGTATAATTGCAAAACAAACAACTGTAAAAAAATTATGTAGTACGCCTGTGGAGGTTAACCAAAATGATCTGTCACTGAGTTCGTTCACTGATAAAACAACCGATAGCTCTAAACTAGACACACAAAAGGACGAGGTAAATGATAAAAATGCAGGGAAAAGATTAACTAACACTACAGATAATAGTGTAATGAACAATGGTAATTCAGATTCACAAATTAAGGAAAAAATTGTGGAAGTTCTTGAGTCAAGGTGGATTTCGGATGATGTTGTAAAAAATTATTTTGACATTTTTAATCATATAAAAATCCAACCACAAGCATATTTCCTCGAGCCTGTAGTCGCAGTAGCAATAAAAAAATCTACAGGATTATGAAACCCTTGTGCCCATTTCATTAAAAGAAAAATCATTTGTATTTATTCCCGTGAATGACTCCTCTGAAATTCAAGATATTGGTGGGTCTGGCACACACTGGAGCTTACTTCTATGGGATGTAAAGCAAAACACCTTCTATCACTTTGATTCCTTGAATAGCTATAATTTTTCTCATGCAGAAGTTATCTCAAAGAAAATAAACAAGACTATCAACCCTCTAGTTGAACCAACTTTAATAAAAGTAAAAACTCCACAACAGAACAACAACCATGACTGTGGAATACACATGCTTTGCACTGTTGATAATATTATTAATAAAGTCATCCAAGACAAGACCAATTTAAATATGTTTTGTTTAGAAAGTCTACTCCACCCCCTTTCTGAAGCTGATATCCTGACTAAAAGAAGCCAACTGGCTCTGTTAATGCATAAAGGCCAATATCTGAATCTAACGACAAATACAATAAAAGAAATAATCTTCAGTAGTATTCGTAAACTAGGAAATAATGAAGTACCTGCCCCAAATAAAACCAAAAATACGAACACATTTGGCTGTACTCAACAAAATCAAATCTGCAGTGACAAATCACTAACGAAAAATAGAAAGTACAATGAATGGACAATACAAACCAGTAGAAAGCATAGAAGAACTTGGAGACCACCCACATTAAACTATGAAGCATTACCTACTTCTACTACAAACTACTTTGAAATATTAAATGAAGAAGAAGGGGATATTGATTATATAGAGGAAGTAAAGGAAAATCAACAGAGAATGTACTCAAGGAACAGTATAAATCATAACTACAAAAATACCCCAGAAAATGTCAAACTAAAAAAACATTCCACGAGATTCGGAAAGAAGATCAACCTGTCTATCTATTCAGACAGCCAGGGCAGAGATGTGTGGCAAAAGCTCGATGAAATAAGCAAGGAGGAGTTGAGCTCATTTGGAATGGTCCTACCAAACGCCAGTCTCATGCAAGTGCTTGACTCGGCAAAAAACTCTAAGGATGAGGTTCTATTCATACTTGGAGGCTCTAATGACACACTGAAGGGTGACCTATCTCCTATTTATAAAAATCTGGAGAATAGTCTTACTGAACTAAGCAAAACCAAAACCGTGCTGATATCTACAATACCACATAGATTTGATAAAGGTCACTATGACTGTATTCACAACAAAGTATCCTTACTTAACAACTATTTAAGGGAATTAGTGGCCCGAATTGATAAAACCTTTTTAATCGATCTTGATCAACTCAAAAGGTCCCACTATAGCAGGCATGGGCTGCACTTGCACAGCAGTGGTAAAACTAAACTGGCTCATCTTATTGTTGATAGACTGTATGACATATACGTACAAAATAATGGGACAAAACTGAATAAAAACTTACCAACTGGTGAGAATGAACCATTTAAACTTAATATAGAAGGGAAAAAAGGACAAATCAGTGTGGTCGAAGAAAACATGAGGAACATAATCAAAACTCTACGCAGTAATAACAAATTAGCCTTTGCACACTGCATCTCTGCAGATATAAACAACAACAGAAATATGAGTGCAGGGGTGGCTACTATCTTTAAGGAACAGTTTGGCAAATCAGAAGCATCTAACTTTATAAATGATCATCTAGCTTATCAAAAAACTAAAGAAGGTGCATCAGTGTATAGCTTGGTTACAAAACAAGAATACTTTGGTAAACCAACATTAAATAATTATGACACGGCCTTTGTTGAACTTATAAAAGATTTTAAAAGTCGAGGTCTAACACATCTCATTTGCTCGCCAATGGGATGTGTAAGAGATCTCATTCCCATAAAGCATTTTATCTCAAAAATAAAAGAATTTCAAAAGAGAACTGATGCTTCCGTACATATAATTTCCTACAATGAGCAATCAAGGATACAGCTTTACAATGGACTTCCTTTTGATGACTTTATTAACAGATTGAAAACCCACACTACTGAGACCTTTTACTTGACAAACAGTACGGAAAATGATGAACTAACGAGTAACAGCAATATATTGCTTACCCCCTCTCCAGAGAAGGCGGAAACCACCATTGTTCATACAGAAGAGAAATATGTAACAAGAACTGAAGGTCCTCCTACTAAAGCTGATTTTGTAAATAGTGTACAGTTAGATATAGTTAGTATAGATAATAAAACATTTCAACCATCACCAGAAAATTTAGAGCTAGGTCAATCTCTTGTTGATAAATCTATTGTACAACTTAATCAATCACTTCAAATCCAAAATAATGAGCCTTTTTTAAATATTGTGAACCAAAAAAATCACCCAGACTAAAAGTAACAAACTCAACAAGAGTAAAGGCATCACCAAACAAACTTAAAAGCCTAACAGTATTTCATCAAAACATTCAGCACTTGTCAACTAGAACTGATTCCTTAATTATTACAATTGATGAGTTAAAACCTGATACCATTATATTAAGTGAAAATAAACTAACAGCAGATGAAATAAATACAGTAAAAATTCCTGGCTTCAAGTTAGTCAGTTACTATGCAAGAAATATTAATGAAGGAGGTGGAGTATTGATACTTGCTTTAAATGAGTTAAATGTAAACCCAATATCTTTGGAGCTACTAAATGCTTTAAATGTAGATAAAATTTTTGAATCGTGTGCCATAGAGGTCACTTTAAACAATTGTAAATTAATTATTGCTGGTATATATAGAACACCATCCCATAATGTTGATATGTTCCTTCAAAAGTTTGATGTATTTTTGAGTAGGCTAAGACAAATTAATAGTAGTATTATTGTAGGTGGAGACTACAATATAGATGTTCTGGTTAATGACCACAAAAAAAACAGCTTTGTTAATGTACTCAACATGCATAATATGTACTATATGATTAACATACCTACAAGAGTTACTGAAACCAGTGAAACAGCACTGGATAATTTTGTTACAAATGTTGATAGGAAGTACTCCACGGTCGCTTCATTTATAACTGCACTGTCAGATCATGATGGGCAACTATTGACTCTAAATAATTTTGTTAAACCCAAAGGTAATTCAAATAAATTATATAAATCTGTAAGAACCTTTAAAAGAGAGTATATTGATAAGTTTATAGATGACCTACAGACTGAAGACTGGACTAAAATGTACCTTAGTACAATTGAAAATAAATTTTCATATTTTTATAATATTTTAATGTTTCACTTTCAAACAAATTTTCCTAAAGTTGTAAAAGGAATTAAGCCAAAAGGAACACAATGGATAGACAGTGAAATTAAAATTGAACGTGAAAATCTTATTAACAGCTATCATATCTCTCGACAAACCAAAAATATACTTTTAAAAAAGTCTTCAAAACTAAAACAAAAAAAGTATAAAAAAATTATAATTAATAAAAAAAAGGATTATTTTAAAAACAAAATTGCTGCTTCAAATAATATTTCTAAAACTGCTTGGCAGTTAGTCAATTCTGGAGTTAACAGAGGTAAAGAACCTATACCTATAGAAATCACCTTGAAGCAAAACAATAAAATCAAATCAAATCCTAATGAAATTGCCAACATTTTTAACAACCACTTCTCGGATGTTGTAAAAAAACACGTTATTCCAAATTTGCCAATATCATTCAAACAAAATTCAACTGCAGAACCATTAACGAAAGCCAATTAATAGATATTATTAACTCAATAAAACCTAAATGGACTGCAGGATATGATGAAATCCCCACCAGAATCATTAAAGACGCCAAGTGGGCAATTCTAAAGCCATTGCTACATGTAATCAATGCTTCACTCATATCTGGAGTCTACCCACATGAGTTGAAGATTTCAAAAATTATCCCGGTGTTCAAAAAAGGGGACAGATCAGATGTTTTGAATTACCGACCAATTGCAGTACAGCCTTCACTGTCAAAAATTTTTGAAAAATGTATGCTCAATCAATTAATTAAATATTTTGAAGAAAATAACTTTTTAGATTCCGAACAACATGGGTTTAGACAAAACAAATCAACTGTAACAGCATTAATTGATTTTGTTGAAAACATTATTGACAATTTAGATAAGGGGGATCATGAAGTCAGTGCCTTTCTGGATTTGACTAAGGCTTTTGACAGTGTTTGTCATATTAGGCTCATAAATAAACTTGTCAACTTTGGAATCAAAGATAGAGAGCTAAATTGGATTCGGACATTTCTTGAGGGGCGGAAGCAATATGTAGAAATAAAACATGTAAGTAATAACAAAATTATGTCATTTCAATCAAAAGTTAATAAAGTCATCTATTCAGTACCTCAAGGGTCGGTTCTAGGACCCTTTTTGTTTCTTTCATATATTGGAGGTTTGCCTAGAACTCTGGCAGCAACTGATGGGTCAGTAAAAAATTCTCTCTGTTTATATGCTGATGACGTTAGCCTAACTGCATCTAGCACAACTTTAAACACAGCACTAAATTCAATTAACGATAATATAAATAACATAAACTACTTTCTCTCCAATCTAAATCTTCTTCTAAATTCAAACAAGACCACTTACATGAAATTCAGCTGCAAAAATTCTAAAAATAATCAGTTGAATAATGAGATAAACATAGATTTTGTCAATGAAACTAACTTCCTAGGCATTAACATAGACAGAAACTTAAATTGGTCAAGTCACGTTAACAAAGTTTGCCATAGATTGAGCTCTGGTATTTTTGTTATAAAACAATTAAGGCTCTTTTGTGAACTACAAACCTTGAAATCTGTTTATTTTTCCCTAATTCATTCCCATATCAGTTATGGAATAGAAATATATGGAGCAACTTCTATTGTAAATCTAAACAAAATTCTTCACTTCCAGAAAGTTGCAATAAGACTTATGTTAAATCTGAAAATTAACGACCATTGTAAAGAGCACTTTGTGAGTTCTGGCATATTGACTGTTTATGGTATCTACATATATAGAACCATAATGCTCATAAAAACTAATGAGAATACTATACCCAGACAGCAAGATTCCCATCACTATAATACGAGAAACAAAGGGAACTTCAAAATTAATAGTCATAACAAAGAAGTGTATAAAAAGAACCCAAAGTATGCTGGAATAAAATTTTTAAATAACCTCCCAATTGATATAAAACATGAATTATCTCTTAAAGTTTTTAAAAGAAAATTAAAAGATTTCTTAGTAAGTAAATCTCTATACAATTTTGAAGAGTACTTCAAATTGTAGTGTTAACTGTAGTTGTAAATTATCTATCTTGTTTTGTTAAAATCGTTTTTATGTTTTAAATACGAGTATCAAAATACATCATGTAAATTTACATTGTATTAACTAGGTTAAAGATTAGGATAGTAAGTTACGTCATGACACAATTCATTTGTATATTTTGTACAATACTGAATAAAGACATTTATCTATCTATCTATCTATCTATCTATAAAGGACCGTCTATCACTCTCAACGTCTGGTTACCATCCGATATCGGATGGTCAAACATCACTGTGAAAATTTGATTTTATATCGTTATGGCTACGCTTTTCATCAAACTAATCGATACCACTCGAAAATCGGTTAAATTCTGAATAGATTGTTATCGGTATCGATAATACTATCCACATGACAACTAGTTGGGGAGAAGAAGAATCAATTGTTTACTATTTCATTTCGCCATTTATTTAGTTGGCATCTATCAGTAAACTATTTATTTACATTCTAGACTGAAGTAATTCATGTAATGTTTTATTAGAATTGTTAGTGAAATAACTTGAAGATGTTGTGAAATAACTGTTTTTCAAATATAGTTGAAGCATAATTACTGTAAATAAGTGTTATTTTGTTCTTAGTGACATTGTTTAGAGAATTCTAATTTGACATAGGCTTGTGGTGTTTTGTCATTTGTAAATAGTGTATAATAATTGAACATATACAGTATATTTTAGACAATGTATAGGGGCTATTTAGAATGTTCTAGTGATATTAGAGAAATGTTACAAAATGAACATTATAATAATAAGCTGAGAAATTTATGAATACACAGTTATAACATGTTACCACAGTAACATAAATTTTCGGTAAAATGCATTATCTTTAGTTTTATCATTATAAATTTATAAATTCCTATATTAAACCCTATATTCCCTACATTTTCTGAAACTTTATAAAATTTGGAAAAACTTGTATATCTTAGAATTGTGAATTGGCTAATGTGTATTACATTTCTAGTGTACCGGGTCTTGGACCGGTACAGTTTCGTTTTTTCGTTGTTGTCTGCCAGGCTGCCTGAGATTCGCTTTTGCCCGGCGATTTGCGTACTTTGGTAGCCGTTGGCCCAGTTCCGTTTCGTTCCGTGTTCCAGCAGCTTCGGTCAGGTTGGCCTGTCGGTTCAGTCTAGATTGTTCTAGAAGAGTTCTACTCGGCCGAACCTCCTTTCCATGTTTGGCTAGACAAACTAAAACGTAAGTGTTCATTTTGTAAGTTTAAATATCTAATCACCCTTTTGGTGAAAATACTTTTGTTTAAATAATATTAATCGTTCTTACTTGTGTATTCAGAGTTTTGTTAAATTTGGTTTCTTTGTCTAGATGTGTTAACCTAGGTTTGACCCATGTGCTCCATGTTAATTTTTACCGTTAATTACCGTTAATGCTTTTTATATCTGCCTTTATTTTCAATTGTAATTCTGTATAATGTTTATTGAGCCTTTTTACAGTTGTAGTTACCGATTTACCATATTTTTTGTTCTTTGCCAATAACCTAGCCTAGCTGTACTCTTTGATTTTCATGTTCTAACATATGTCTCCTGTTTCAATAGCCTAGTTCTCAGTTTATCATTTTTAGTTCCATATACGTCTTTTATAATTTGTTAACTTGTAATTGATTTTAAATCTGAGTTTGCCCACCTAATTATTCTTAGCCTAAAGTTAACCTTTCATTTTCTAGTTTGCTCCACTGTCTTGTTTGCTCTTCATGTTCAGTTATGTTAAATCAGGCACCCTTATATTTTTAGTTGTTATGTGTAATATTTTGTTGTGATGGCTGGACTGTATTTGATGTGCTGTGTGTTGTGCCTTACAGTCCAGGGTCCTTGAGTGGGACGTTCAGCCCTCGGCCTGCCGTCCGGGGATTGTCTACCATCCACACTGCCAGCCTGGCCTGAGGACCATGTATAGAGGCCATTGGTGACCCTGCTGCCCCACCTACATCTTTGGGTATGAGTCTTCTGTCCTCAGGTCAGTGCTTTCCTTGTCGTTTTCCCGGCGGCTGAGCTGGGGGGGGTTACCTATTTGAAGTACATAATCTCTTTACAAATAGGTACAAACATAATCGCAAAACAAAAATCTCTTGGTTGTTGACGGTGGGTGTTTGCCAGTTAGTAGGCCATGGTTGGCCGACCTACCGTCAAGGTGTCTTGGTAATACGTAGGGAAAAAAAAAAAAGACAAATAAATAATTGTTTAAAAAGAAAAACAATTAAAAACCAAATAAATCATTTTTTACATTAAAAAAAAAAAAAAAAAAAAAAAAAAAAAAAAAAAAAACTTAGGCAATCCGCTTGGTTACTTTGTGGAATGGGTTTCATGGGTGGATTGGAGTGGTCGGCAGTGGCTCGGTAGGCTGAGGGTTTAGTTCGTCTTGGACCCTGGAGTTGTCGTTTTTTGTGTACTGTTGAGAATTTTGTTTTGCGAGATGGCCTATCTGCAGAATGTTGCGCTCCTGGTCAAGGAGGAGTTGATTTTCGAATTGAGGTCGCGGGGTGTGACTCCGGAAGGGGATGTTTTGAATCTCCGGAGGTTGCTTCGGGAGCAGTTGTCCGCGGGTACGGCGGTGGATTGGTCTGACCTGCTGGAGGTTGGTGATGAGTTGGGGATTTGTAAACGGAAGGTGGAAGATTGGGAAGGGGTGTTAGAGGATTTGCAGTTGGAACCTCCAGTGGGTCGTGACCGGGCCTGCCGCCTTGCACGTTTGGGGCATCTGCTTGCCCGTTTAAGGCTGGTCAACCGGGCACCGGGGTTGGAACCATCGGATAGGGCGTGGATCTTGGAGAGTGTGTCTAGGCTGGATGAGATTTTTCAGGCACTCTCCGGTTCCACGACTCCTACGGGCCTGGGTCAGCGGCCTGCTTTCACACTTTCGCCTAACGTGTCGAGGCCGCAGGCTGAGACAACGGTTTTCACTGTGCCTGAGGCTCCTTCTGAGCCTGCAGGCGTTTCTGTTGAGGTTGCTTGTGGTTCGGCTCCAGCTGCCCTTCCGTCTGCTTCGGCTCCTGTGGGTTCACCTGCTCTTCTGCAGCTGAGCTACCACAAGCTGCCTAACCCTCTCACGCCCATGATCCAGAATCTCCCTGTGATCGATGGGATGGATCCTGAGGAGCTTCTTAAGTTTCTGGTGGCCCTTCTCAGACTTAGTGAGATGCCCGGCATGCAGGCTGGGGACTTGCTTCGTCTGGTTTTCCCGTATTGTAGAGGTCCCGTTGGGGAGTTGCTGAGTTCTGTCTTGGCCAGTGATGCCTCGGTGGACTCGTTCCATCGAGAGTTACTTTCATCGTTTCTTCCCATTCGACTCAGGGAGAGGATGGTCATGGACAGATTTTATCGGTCGCAGGGTAGGGGCGAGTCTCTGGCAGCCTATGTCTCTTCAGTCAAGGAAGCTCGTCAAGCGTTGCGCCTCACCCTTTCTGAAGCTGACACCGTTCGTGTCATCCTGGATGGCATTTCTCCCGAAGAACGGTGCAGATTGGTTTTTGCTGGTGTTCCTTCGACTTTTCGGGAGCTGCATCAGCTGTGCATTGTTTCGCGCAGCGTGCAGTTCTCAGACCAGCAAGGGCGGGATTCTGAGAGTCATCGTGCTCTCCCCACCCGTCGACCGGCTATGTCTGTAGGTGTGAGTCAGCCAGTGGAGGGTCGTGGTTCTCGGCCTCCTGTTGTGTGTTTTGCTTGTGGCCAACCTGGTCACATTCGACGT
Organism: Stictocephala bisonia; assembly: GCA_035578905.1. Lineage (NCBI taxonomy): Eukaryota > Metazoa > Arthropoda > Insecta > Hemiptera > Membracidae > Stictocephala > Stictocephala bisonia. The sequence continues at coordinate 51,926 of JAQJVL010002793.1, read as the reverse complement.
GACTGTCCACGTGCTCGAGGTCGTGGGGCGGGAAACGCTCAGCGCGGGGGGGTTGCCTCCACAGTAGCTCCCCGCGTTGTTGCGACTGACCGTGGCCATTTGCCTCTGACGCGTGCCCATAGCAGGAGTGTCGGGGATTTTTCGGGCCTTGCTGGCATGGCTTCCCTGGGACTTAGGGCGGTCACCTCGGTGTGTCCTGGCGTTTTTGTATCTTTTGGTGGTACGGTGTGTCGAGCCCTTCTTGATTCTGGTTCGGCATGCAGTATCATCAGCATTTCTCTTTTTGAGTCCCTTGACGCCTTAGGACTTGTCAGGCACACCGAGCCTTCTTCTATTACTTGCTGGACGGCATCCCAAACTCCTCTACCCATACTTCTAAAGGCGTCCTTACATTTTAAAATTGAAGGATTTTCCTGGAGGTGGGGTTTTCTTGTTGCCAAGGACCTGGCGGTTTCTTGTATCCTAGGGGCAGACTTTATTTCTAAGAGTGGTATGGTGCTTGACCTCCAGAAGCGCCAGATATTTTTCAAGTTTAATCGGCGAGTTTTGGTGCCTCTAGTAGGTGATTCTGACTGCCCTCCTGCAGTCAGAGAGGTGGGTTGTGAGCCCGAACAACCCAAGGTGGATCCAGTTGGTCATCTCCCCCCTGAGCAGGCGGAGGCCATTAGGAGGCTGTGTTTGCGGTTTCCTGATGTGCTTACGCCGGAGCTTGGGGTCACTTCTCTTCTGGAGTATGAGATCCACCTCACCGATTCTCAGCCAGTTAGAAGTCATCCGTACAAACTTGCTCCCCCAAAGATGGAGGTTATGAGGGCTATGATTGAGGATCTTCTGAGCAAGGGTGTGATTGAACCGTCTCGTTCTGCTTATGCCAGTCCAGCTTTTCTGGTGCCCAAGCCTAATGGTAAGTCTAGGCTTGTGATGGATTATCGGAGGCTCAACGCTAAGGTCGCTATTGACTCGGTACCTCTGCCTGATTTGCATTCTGCGTTTGATTGGTTCGGTAAGGCTAAGTTTTTCAGTGTTTTCGATTTGAACCAGGCCTACCATCAGATTCCATTGAAGAAGGAATCACGGCCTATGACTAGCTTCTGTGTTCCCTGGAATCTTTACCAGTTCACTAGGGTTCCTATGGGTCTTGCTGTGGGTGCCCAGACTCTTACTCGTCTGCTTGACTCCATCTTCCATGATGTGAAGTTCAAGTTTGTCTTCAATTACCTGGACGATCTTCTTGTCTACAGTGAGACTTTCGGGGAACACATGCAACATCTGGAGGAAGTTCTTAGTCGCCTTAAGTCAGCTGGCCTTACCGTCAATCCAGAGAAAGTCACTTTTGCTCGTCCTGAGATTTCTTTTCTGGGTCATCTTATCTCTTCTCGAGGCGTCTGCATAGATCCTGCGAGGACCCAGGGCATTCGGGATTTTCCTCCTCCCAGAGATGCCAAGGGGATTGCCCGTTTTGTGGGGATGGTGAATTTTTACCGTCGCTTCATCCCTAACGTGGCCGAGCTTGCTGCCCCGTTGAACGAGCTGCGAAAGAAAGGTGTCCCTTTTGTGTGGGGCCAAGCTCAGCAGACTGCCTTTGATGCTCTCAAGGAGGCTATCATGCAACCTCCTGTCCTGCGTATGCCTGATTTCAGCAGAGAATTTGTTCTTCAGACTGATGCCTCCTCCTCCGCCATTGCTGCTGTTCTTTCTCAGGAGTTTGATGGGGTCAGGCAGCCCATCGCTTTTGCTTCGAGGACGTTGTCTCACCAGGAAAGGAAAGCTTCTTCCATCTATGAGTTAGAGTGTCTGGCTGTTGTCTTTGGTACGGACAAGTTTCGGCGTTTCTTGGAACACGCTGAGTTCTTGCTGGAGACGGACAATCAGGCACTGTCTTGGCTTCTTGCCCATCCCCGACAGCTCGGGAAAATTGGTCGCTGGGTGGTCAAAATTTCTGCTTTTAAGTTCCGAGTCCAACATCTTAGGGGTACCCAGAATGTCATCGCGGATGCTCTTTCCCGCATGTACCACGAACCCAGTGATCCACCTACTGAGGCTGTTGCTCAGTGTGGTGCTGTTCTTCTGGATTTTCCTCTGGCTTTTGACGACCTACTGTCCCATCAGCAGAAAGATCCCGAGCTGTCAGTCATCTTAGGTGAGCTTCAAGAGGGAGGTGCCCACCCTCCCTATTTTCTGTCCAAAGGGGTCCTCTGTTGCCGTCCTCGACAGAGGGGTGAACCCCGTGTAGTGCTGCCTAGTCATCTAGTACCGATGGTCTTTCAATATTATCACTCTTCTCTTGTGGGCGGCCATCTTGGCATTCATAAGACCATCGCTAAGATTCGTAGGTACTTCATCTGGAAGGGCATGGACCGGGATGTTGCTGGCAGAGTGCGGGCTTGTCACCTGTGCTCGCTCAGCAAGCCTAGTCAGAATGCAAGGTTAGGGTTGTTATCTTCTGAGGTGGCCGAGCGTCCTTTTGAGAAGGTGTTCATCGACTACGTGGGTCCTTTTCCCCGTAGCAAGTCAGGTAGCTCCTACCTACTTGTTTGTGTGGATGCTTTCTCGAAGTTCGTTTGGCTTTTCCCACTTCGGAGTGCCACGGCTAAGCTCACCATCCGTGCTCTCCAGTCCCAACTCTTCCAGCACTTTGGTGTGCCTTCCACTCTTGTGTCCGACAACGGTAGCCAGTTTACCTCACATGAGTTTCGTAGGTTCTGTTTTGGCAATGGTATCAGGCATGTGACTACCTCTCCGTATTACCCACAGCCTTCTCATGCAGAGCGGTTCAACCGCAATCTTCGGTCTGCCCTTATTACTTTCCATGCTGAGAAGCAGAACACCTGGGATGAGAGTCTCTCTTGGCTCCAGCTTGCCTTTTATTCTTCCAAGCATGAGAGTCACAATGCCACTCCCTTCGAGATTCTACATGGCTACCCTCCTAACAACCCTTTGTCCAACTTGTGGAGGTTAGAGGATCTTCTACCTACGCCAGGTGCCACTGACGTAGTGTCCACGTGGCGGGCTGCTCGGCGCAACCTGCTACGTGCTAGAGAGAGAGTGAGGAGGAGGTATGATAAGGGTCGTACTCCTAACCCTTTTCAGGTTGGAGATCTGGTTCTTTGTCAGGCTCACCCGGTCAGTTCGGCCGCGGAACGAAGAGCTGCAAAGTTGTGCTATCGGTGGTCTGGTCCCCACCGCATCGACAGGTTTTTGTCACCGGTGACTGCTCTGCTGGTTGATCCCCAGTCAGGCAGGGTGTTTAGGAAAGCCCATGTGTCCCAGCTTAAGGCTTTCCGGGGAACGGTTGGTCCAGGAGTTGGTGTTCCTGGGGGTTTCTTGGGGCAAAGAGATTGATCACCTCTGCGCCCTAGGTGGCTGTTCTGAGAGAGTCTTCTTTCTCTCTTTTCTTGTCGGGCCCGACAGTCAGGGTAGTTTGTTCCCTGTTCGAGGGGTTTCCCCTCTTAGTTCTCTTGGACGTCCTTGGGACACCACTCTTCGGAGGTCTTCGTCTTCTCTTGGTTCCCTGAGGTACCGAGTTTTCTCCCCTGCCTGGGTGTGTTGAGGTTTGCAGAGGGAGGTTGTACCGGGTCTTGGACCGGTACAGTTTCGTTTTTTCGTTGTTGTCTGCCAGGCTGCCTGAGATTCGCTTTTGCCCGGCGATTTGCGTACTTTGGTAGCCGTTGGCCCAGTTCCGTTTCGTTCCGTGTTCCAGCAGCTTCGGTCAGGTTGGCCTGTCGGTTCAGTCTAGATTGTTCTAGAAGAGTTCTACTCGGCCGAACCTCCTTTCCATGTTTGGCTAGACAAACTAAAACGTAAGTGTTCATTTTGTAAGTTTAAATATCTAATCACCCTTTTGGTGAAAATACTTTTGTTTAAATAATATTAATCGTTCTTACTTGTGTATTCAGAGTTTTGTTAAATTTGGTTTCTTTGTCTAGATGTGTTAACCTAGGTTTGACCCATGTGCTCCATGTTAATTTTTACCGTTAATTACCGTTAATGCTTTTTATATCTGCCTTTATTTTCAATTGTAATTCTGTATAATGTTTATTGAGCCTTTTTACAGTTGTAGTTACCGATTTACCATATTTTTTGTTCTTTGCCAATAACCTAGCCTAGCTGTACTCTTTGATTTTCATGTTCTAACATATGTCTCCTGTTTCAATAGCCTAGTTCTCAGTTTATCATTTTTAGTTCCATATACGTCTTTTATAATTTGTTAACTTGTAATTGATTTTAAATCTGAGTTTGCCCACCTAATTATTCTTAGCCTAAAGTTAACCTTTCATTTTCTAGTTTGCTCCACTGTCTTGTTTGCTCTTCATGTTCAGTTATGTTAAATCAGGCACCCTTATATTTTTAGTTGTTATGTGTAATATTTTGTTGTGATGGCTGGACTGTATTTGATGTGCTGTGTGTTGTGCCTTACAGTCCAGGGTCCTTGAGTGGGACGTTCAGCCCTCGGCCTGCCGTCCGGGGATTGTCTACCATCCACACTGCCAGCCTGGCCTGAGGACCATGTATAGAGGCCATTGGTGACCCTGCTGCCCCACCTACATCTTTGGGTATGAGTCTTCTGTCCTCAGGTCAGTGCTTTCCTTGTCGTTTTCCCGGCGGCTGAGCTGGGGGGGTTACCTATTTGAAGTACATAAAAACCAGAGAAAAAAAAAAAGCAAAATACATCAAAGGGAAAGTGTAAAGAAAAAAAATGGTGATGAACAATGGATTATTAGGCCTAGGCCTAGGAACTGGCCATGAACTTGTACAGTGTTGGCAGGAAACACAGCCATGGGGTTTCAAATTTTTTATATTTTTTTTTAATCGAAAAAAAAGGTGTTTTTAAAATATAAAAAAATTTTGTGTTAATATTTATTATTGTTGTTAATCTTTAGTATTTTATTGTTATAGTTATTCAAATTTTTTATATTTTGTTAGGCCCTACTGTTAAACTATAGTATTATTTATTTATATGTTTAGGCCTAGTTATTGTTATTTATTTTGTTTGTTAAGTGTATTAGGGGTGCTTGGAAGTGAATTTTTACTCGAACGGTACCGTGTTATATTTTCTTTTAAATTGTTTAATTTTTAAACTCACCAAAAGGGGATTATGATGCTTTTGCTTAATTTAATTCGGAGCTGCCCAGGGATTCCGGCTTACTCCCTGGCCCGGTGGAATCAAGGGATGCGGGCCAAATTGCCGGTTTAAATGTTGGTGATACCAAAAATTTTATAATTTTCTTCACTTTTAGTCGGGGCCTATTAAATTTTTCTTACGTTTTGGGGTGTCTCAGGCTAGGCTGCAGATAGGCCATGTAGTTGTTAATTTGTTAATTTTGGTATTCGTTGAGTTTGTTGTTCTTGTAGCTTTTGTGTGTTTTGTTATTTATTTAAGTGCAAATTTTATATTGTGGCCTTCTGCCTATTTTATATTGTGGCCTTCTGCCGTTATGATTTATTAAATGATGTTTCTTGTAATAAATTAGTTTCGCTCAGCTGCCGAGTTTTATTTTGGACCCTCCAACTGCCACCCGTGATCCCATCGCTTTACTCGTTTTGAGCCATCCCCCAGTTGGCACGCTTCCCAGCTTTGGTGGGGGGGATGGGTCTCACTAGGCAGAGTCCCCCAAAAAAACTTTGGTAAACTTTTTTTATTTTATGAAAGGAAAGACAGTACAAGTAAACGTCACACAACACAAATTTATTACAATATAAGCACAAAATGCACAAATATACTACAATACAAGCACAAAATGCACAAATATTATGGTGATCGATTTCGGTGAACCACGCTCACCTTCCTCAGACCAGAGGGATTCACAAAAGAATCAATCATTCTTTTGTGAATCCCTCTGGTCTGAGGAAGGTGAGCGTGGTTCACCGAAATCGATCACCATAATATTTGTGCATTTTGTGCTTGTATTGTAGTATATTTGTGCATTTTGTGCTTATATTGTAATAAATTTGTGTTGTGTGACGTTTACTTGTACTGTATATGTACCAACACGTATTATGCTAATTAAAAAACTATTTGAAAGGAAAGAGGTAAACAAGTGTTTATACTTATGTTCTTTATTTTAAATTAAAACAAAGAATTTTACAAGTAAAATGTTATAAAATAATACTAAAATCTAAGTATCAGAAGCATTTTAAATTATTTTTTAAAATATCCTTTCGAAACTAGGAAAAATGGGCTGCCAATAGAGGGTTTTTAGTTACCAGTAGTTGGGTTAATAATTACAGGCATATGACAATTGCAGTTCTATTGTTTGAATTTGGGAATCATTTTCTCATAATTTGAGTCAATAGTCAAAATTTCTTTATTCATTTGATGTAATGGGTGGTACAATGAATAGCGCCGCATAATATTATAACAATCTTAACCTGACAGTTCTTATGTAGGCCTAATAATTCTTTTTATTTAAAAATTTTTCTAAGAAATATTCATGTCAGGGAGGTAGAAAACTCCTCAATTAAATAAATAGCTTAATTTACTAAGTGTTCTTTAAGCTTTTTTTTATTTAATAGGATTATTTTTCTTTTAAATTTTCAGAAACATAATTTAGAAATTTCTGATTTTTATAAGTTGTTTTTTTCCAAACAACTTCAACCTATGTGGCTGAATAATTTCAGTTCTATTCCTTGTATTGTAAGAACGAGCTGGTTTTAAATTTCTGTTTGTGGTCTGATTTTTAGCAATGAGAATAGATTCAAGAATATATTGACTATAAACTGTTAAAATTGTTAAGTGCTTAAAGTGTTCCTTAGCAGAGTCATTATGTTGAATTTGAGTTAAAACAATACAAGTATTAAATATATAAACAGTATAAGACTAGGAACAAAATATGAAATACAACAATACTATTAAATCCATCAACAGTATGTTATATGAGCGATCATAACAATTTACTTTTTTTAAATGATTTTGGTAAACAAGGTTATTGGAATCAGGAATCAATAAAATTTTGGAATCAACCCATCCTGCTCTCTCTACTATTTACATACAAGTAGTTTATAAATTCATAAATAATGTACAACTTCTTTATGCTGATGAATTGATAATATTTAAACGTTGATTTATACAACCTAATAGGATCAATATCTATTTGTGAACATTAACCTAATACCGAGGTATGTACAGTACCTAAGTTACCAAGAACAGAAAAAGGATTGCTTTTTCAATAACGGCAGACTTATCAACCATCGCACACTGATGTACATAAACCATAATCATCTTAAAACAAAGCTCCACTGACATAAATGTTTAACTAATTTCAAGTGTCATACAAATTAATATTTGAGCTTTAATTAGATCGAATTATCTCGTCTAAGAAAAATTGAAACATTTGCACATTTAAAAAGACAGTAACTTTACATTTTATAATTCATCAAACACTGAATTTATGTTACAAGATGTAAAACATATTTTGTGGAGAGTGCTTTAAAATAAAAAATATTCAGTTAACAGCAAAGGCAAATGTACTGTTTATTATTAAGTTTTGAGAAAAATCAAAACCTGACTTAGTTCAAATTATTTGCAGTTGTTTTTGTAAGACAATTACATACCATGATCTTTTTAAAGCGTATTATCTTTTCAATTTGGCTCTTCCGATATGGGGAACAAACAAAAAGACTGAATTTGAAGAGTAATCTCTAGATCTCATTGAGAACATGCAATATGTTTTGTAAGCATTAAATTAAAAAGAACAGTCTTACTTACTATGACGAAATTTTCTTTATATTTTTGAAGAAAAACTCTTTTGCAACATAGAAACCATTTTCCTGGGTAGCAATTAAATTGAAAACGAGAAAGGCATCTTGTTTTCTGATTCCTGAATTTTCTTTGAGTGACCACTCCAAATATCTGGAATAATAAAAAATATATTAATCAACAACATACATATTTTAAAAATATTTATTCTTAAGACACGGATCGTCAAGATATGGGCGTATATTGATTTGTAATGAGTGTTAATAAGCGAATGTAGTCATTGTTACTAACTACGGCTGACTATTCCTTAAAGTGTCATTTATAGCCCAAAGACAAATCAACAGTCGGTGGTTATCAGCTGATCCCTTTCACAAAGGTTACCCTCAATAAAATAATACTAATCTGACATTAAACTTTCATTTTAAAATGTTAGATTTGCATAATTTTATAAATATTTATTGCAACATTTATTGGAAAGTAGTTTGATCTCATGATTTTATGTAAACATTGGTTAAAATTTAGCCTAATTTAAAATTACAAAAAAAATGTCAACCTTAACCCTTAAGTTCTAAATTTAGCAGGGGTAATGAGGACTTAGAGTTGTATATTTTGCAGGCTACTTCTGGGGTTATGAGTATGTGAATTTGTATATTTTGCAAGGAAATAAAAAAGAAATTTCACACTTGTAAATGTTTATAGTAAGTCTTGCCGGCATGGTGGCTCAGTGGCTAAGGCTTCGGACTGCGGAGGGCAAGGTCCAAGGTTCGAAACTCCACTGAGCTAACGGTCGGTACTTCACTTGTTGAACAAAGATCACGCACAGGCTCATTTGAACTGACAAGTGGTTTTAAATTTTAAAAAAAATAATGCACTTTCTACAACCCTCAAAAATCTATAAAATAACACTGTGGACTTAGTTCAATATTTTCAACAACAGAAAACTAGTTTTTGATTGAAAAAAAAAAAACAATACACTTTTTAGCATGTGTTATTTTTCAAAACATATAGTCTTTTTGCAATCTCTTTTGACTTAATGCGGTTTTATCAAACAATTAAAATTCTTCATTTTTACAATATCATCAAGAAATGTAATGGTGTCAAAATAAAAAAGTGTTCTCTATATTTCTTAGTTTTAACCCATATTATGCCATAAGCGCATATACACGCAACAATAACAAAAGTAATATTTTCTAAAAAATGTTACTAATTTAATCCGGTAGTGCCTTTGGGTTATGGGTGGTGGCTCATGAGAAATGCATTGTGCGACACATGACCTTTTGTTGGCCTGTCAATCACTATGAGACTGGTTTTTGTTTGGCAGTGTACATTTCCACTATGCCGCCCAACGCCACAAGCAGCTACACTGTGTACACAACATATACACGCAGCTACTGTTGAACCGAGTGGTTGTCATTGTCCGCCGCCTCACCTCTTTGAAACTGTTTATTTAGTTGTTTTTATCATTACTTTAGTTTATTATATGTTAGTTATTTATTAGTTTTAAATATCACTATGAATAATCCGGACGATTCTGATTTTGATGATTTTGTGCAAGGCGTATTAAATACAGTGGAGTCCCGGTAATCCGAAATAATTAGGACCAAACCCATTTCGGATTACCGAATTTTTTGGATTAAACGAATTTTCCTAAAACACTCTTTTAGTAAAAAATAACATAAATGATTTGCCAACATTAAGTACATTACTTCAGTTTTTTTGCGCAATAAGAGCCTATGATGATAAGAAGGGAATAATGAACCCTTTAATCAAACACTACATTAATCTGAGATGTACAATAAAACTCCGTTTATCAAGACAAAAAGTTAGAGTCACTAGCGGAAATTGATCCCAGGCCCAGCGCTATTTGACGCCGTTGTATTCGAGTAGTCCACGTTATCAGCTGACGGAAGTCGTGTGCATATTTCTGGCGTTCTCACGCTACCTCAGACAGCACTGTACCCAATTCCCACTGTTAGTCTCTTATCAAAAGTTCGAACTCGTGTGTTTACGTATCTCAGTTTTGTTATATCACAGACAGACGATGCGGCTGTCTTGATCTCGCAATGGGATACGAGTTGATCTACGAGCACACCCTAACGCGACCCAAGTAGATACCACGTTTTAGAGACGCTGGTGTAATTTAGTTTCGAGGGAAAGGAATTCTTTCAAACCAAAGTAACAATTGAAAAGTTAATTTACAGTTAAGTACATATAATAATATCGTTTTGTCATTTTTAGATTTATAAGTTGTGGTTCTTACAGAAACTGCATTTTTATTTTTCCAAAATCTTTTGCCAATTTCTGTTTCGTATTAAGCGGACTTTCGGATTATCGAAGTTCGGATTAGCGGGACTCTACTGTACATCTATTCAAGTTCTTTATGTACTTACTTATTTGTTATTATATATGTTATGTGCAGGCCCTTAATGTCTTTATCAGTTTATGTACATGTAAATTTATTCAATTATACATTTTTTATTAATATAAATAATATTTTGTATTGATTCATTTAAGTGATATATGCCTAAGGCTTACTTTCAAGTAAAAGTTTGCTTATTTACATATTCATATACTGTATAAGAAAAAAAAGGTAAAGTAAGCTAATAAAAGTTTTAAAATGCTATCATATCTTTTATTTTCCTGTACAGAACAAGAAAAAAATATGAGCAACTAAAAAACATAATTTTGATCTTTTTACAATTAATGAGCGCTTAATGGAAAGTAGGCATTGGATAAATGTCGCTTTAAGGGTTAAATTATCTGAACTGGTTGGTCTTCATCATAGTGAAGAATTCATCAAGTATGTTGAGCGGTTAACTCCACTAGGCAGTCCTTAAGTTATTTATGGAATGTTTGTGTTCAGGTTTTTTCAGTGAATCAGGCGTTGCATTATATAGTCTGCGCCTATATATGATGACTTTTTATTGTACTGTTTAGTGTAATGGATTGGAATTAATGCAGTCCTTTGCTTGTCTCGTGGCACAATGGTGAATGTCTCTCATCTTGTGCAGTCGTACTGATACATATGGTTAACAGTCTGGATAGAGATTACTGTTAGAGTGAAAACATTATTGACATTGTGAAAGCACATTAATTAAAGTAAATCTTGCATACCTGTTCAACAGCCAGATCTCTTTAGTTGAAGCAAGTGCTCTAAGTATGTGATTTCTCTCTGTACTTAAGTTAGCATTCAGACAACGCTGCCAAAAGAAATCCCAAACATCCTCGTCTCCTTCTCTTACTGCATGGGCGTAGACAGCTGCTCGCACATCTTTGGGAATCCTTCAAGATACATGTTTAATTAACCAGAGCAACAAGTGGGTAGGATTTAGTTACAACAAACCATACCCAACATAGTTTAGGATATATTAAAAATTGAATCAGCTGTGGGTTAGCAGTTGGTTTCAAAATTACTTACAGATGAACAAAATGTTATCAGAGAGCCAGCACAGATTTAGGAAAGCTCATTCAACTATCTCAGCTGTATCTTCCTTTTGAAAAGAAATATACTGGGCCTTGGACAGGTCAGAAACTGCAGCTTTACTGTACTGCAACATGTCCTAGGCATTTGATTATGTCGACCATGATATCTTGCAACTAAAATTAAACTTGGAAAATGTATGGCATTTTGGAACCCAATTATATTTGTTTGAATCATACATAACAGAGAGGAAACAAAACTCTTAAATTACCAGAAGAGAAGTCAAATCAGGTGTGCCTTAAGGATCAGTTCTAGACCCTTTACTTTTCACATTGTACATTGATGATTTGCCTGCCAACATCAAATTCCAGTATTATATTGTTTGCTGATGATACCACTGCTATTATATCAGAGGAAAATCTTTAAACTCTTCAAGAGTAAATTCTAGAAGTAATGCTAGAATTAGAGAGCTAGTTGAAAGTAAATTGTATGATCTTGAATACTGCTAAGTCATTTATTTCTCTAGTAAAGAAAAAAAAATTTTCCTCTGAAATTAATTATTCTAATTTAAAAGGTTATATAATTTGAAACTATTAGGTATATATGATGATGAAAATATCTGGTTGATACACATGAATAACCTTGGAAAAGAAATTAAACACAGTTTGCTATATTATGAGCAGTCTCTCAAACATAATAAGTATAGACATCAAACTGGTGATGAACTATATTTATTTTCATTCCCTAATGAGCTTTGGAATAACTACTTGTGGGGGTTCTCCTATATTAAAAAGATTTTGATGGTACAAAAAAAGTGTTTGAGGCTAATGACAAATACTTCACAGAAAGTCTTAGAAATTAATTTTCACAAAATTAAATCAAATCAAATCAAACTATAGTTTATTGTTGTAAAAATAACTAACAAATTATTGACGTCAAATTACAGCAATGGCCACGTCAAGCACAACATACAATACATAAAGTTCACTTCCTAGATACCAACTTCTTAAGTGCAACAACAAATCAAATTCTCCATTTTATGATATTCACTACATAAAAAAGGCTCGAAAAGTGATTGTATAAACTATTTCCCTAGCTCACCAACGCCAAGTATTTCTACAGTTATTGAAAAAAACAATGTTAAATAGGCTAATCAAGCATCTAAATGACCATGATCTTCTTACTCAACACCAGCATGGTTTTATAAAACACAAATCTACAATCACAGTCTTAACCAGTATCATAAGTTTCATAGCTTACAATCTTGATGACGAACAATTTGTGACTGCCCTCATGATCGATTATAGCAAAGCGTTTGACTGTATTGGACATGGATTGATACTGGAAAACTTGGAAAGCCTAGGAGTGGTAGGAGCTGCAAAAACATGGTTCAAAAGCTATCTTGAAGACCAGAAACAGTTTGTAGACATACAGAAGAAAGAAAAGGGAAGAACAACCACTTACAGATCAAAACAACTTCCGCTGTCACGAGGGGTCCTCAAGGTTCTGTGTTAGGACAGATTCTTTTTATTTTGCTGACAAATGACTTTCCAGCTTACATAAAAAAATAATAATACTAATATCTTGATGTTCCCTGACGATACAACTATTCTCCCTCAAAAGCAAACTTGCTGTTAGCCTACATGATCTTACCAAGGTAGCTCTTGATAAAAAAATCTATTGCCAAGCATCTGACCTTGCAGTAAACCCTGACATGGACAATCCCAAAATAAATTTTAGTAAAAAGAAAGAGCAGGTAAGAAACCTGATCATATAATGCAAAGTGACACAGTTAAACTTTCTAGGTGTTTTTTAGATTCCAAACTTCGTGCGACAAGCACACATAGATTGCACTCATTTAAGAAAATTAACACAGCATTTATGTAATTAGAAGAGTGAATGGATATCCAGCCTAGAGGGCAGCCATAACCAGCTTTACAGCTCCCTGTTGGAAAGCCAATGCGGTATGGAATTGTGGTCCTGGGGAGGAACATCTAACTGGAATCTGACGAGTTCTTACTCAGCAAAAGAAGGCAGATTTGTATACTTGCAAACAAACCTTAAGCCACGCGATTCCTGTAGGAGAATCTGTTACTAGCTTTGGGCTTCCTGACTGTTGTAGGACTTGTATATTGAAATCTGTGATACTAAATACACTTACCCTGTAAGTTGCTAAACAGGACAGGATTTTCACTCTAAACACTCGTCTGGCATCTTTACTATGTCCTTCCATGCCACAGATCAGCACTTTTTGATGAAGAAGGCATCTTACATTTGGTCAAAGCTGTACGACCACCTGCCACAGTCTCTAAGACGCTAAAGGGAGGCAAACTGAAGAAAGAAAGTACATAGATGGCTGCAGAAAAGGCAAATCTACACCCTAGAAGAAGAATTTTATGACTATTGTTCTTCTCTTATGTACACTTTTTACTATTTATTTACTATGACGCCATTTCCCATTCTTAATGTTTTGTGAAATAAAGAGAATTGATTTTGATTATTTGATTTTTAGAACAGTCCCTATTTATTCAAACAGGTAGGATATTGTTTTTTTCGTGTTTTAGTTTTTTTGTTAAAAACTTTATATGATCGTGAGGTAGTAAATAAGATATGTTCTGACAGCATTTGCTGCGAATATCTCCTACAATAATGCAAAATCACTTCCTAGCTAAATCAGGTCTGCAAACAGCAGCACACCTTTTACATTATGAATGTGGGTCTTTGACACATGCATGTGTATGGGGTGGGTCAATTACCATGTACTTTCATACACTACTTTATGAGCGGCCAAACACACAGAGGTATTGACGAATGTATTTCACTTAACATAATTCACACGATTCATTTAAATATTGTTTATAGATAATTGTATTATAAACAGTTAATTTGATATATTCACTCCATTAGCGCTTACACTATAGCACTGTAATCAGAGTCCTTCCACTAATTCTTATTTTATGGTACACTTATCATGGTTTTAGTAACATAAACTGAATTCTGTGTAAAAGACTTATAAGTACATTTTTACAAAATTTAACATAGTTGTATCAGTGTAAAATTTTTTTTTTTAGTTTGCTCTAAAGTGATTTTACGAAAAATTCTGAGCGTACATTATTGTAAATATTCGTAATTACAGAGTTTGGGTTTAGGGTTAGAAACAAATTATACCTCTGTTACATAACTGGAGGTTTTACGAATTTTTGTATTCACTTCCTAACAAGGTAACCTATTTTTATATAAATTGACAACATATACTTTATTAAATGAGGTATCGCTAGATGTATAAAAAATTCTAAAAAATTATTACAGTACAACCTCGAATTATACGACGTCCGTTCATCAGGTTCGGCATAGTAGATTACAATAAAAATTATTTGCAAGGATAAAATTTACAATTAATCAGCAAGCGTCTCAGTTTTCCAAAACGCAATTGATTGACACGAGTGTTGTCGGTTTTGCATTTCACAAATTGCCGGCGCTTGTATGACTAGTCACCTCTCTTGACTAGCGATCGCTTCGTTATGCTAATAATTTAATATGCACCTGAAGATCGAGTTGGCAATTTTGTTTATTTTGTTCAGTTTGGCTGGCTGGAAGAGTCCATTTAGTATAGTGGAGGGAAGTCGGAAGTGGAACAGTTCATTTTACGTACACATAATTTGCAGTTACATAATGGTACCTATTTTTTTTATTCAGTCGGAAGTTAAAATTAAATTTAAAGTATAAGATTTAACTGTTTTAAGTAAACATATATTAATTGACATAACACTATCCTTCAATTTTTGTGTTAGGCCTAATTAAAACACAGTTTGTATTTTTAAATATCTTTCATTATTGTAAAGCAGAGTTGGTCAAGCTTGGTGATCGTGATAACATCGTTTGTTTCATTACATTGCTTGGCTGCAGAGACGCATTGTGTCACATGCAATTGTAGGTGCCCCAGTTACGTGTGCTGTTTGGTCATCAGTTAACTAAAACGTGATTTTCCAATAAAAACCAAGTTATTTATGAACTTATGTTTTATACGACTTTTATAGTATCTGGCTTTGGCTTCGCACATTAGGACAGTTACGAGGTTGTACTGTCGGCAATTTTTCTTACAATTAGCCCTGCAAAGTGTATACCAGTACACAGTTTTAAAACACAGCCACTTTGGTTTTGGATTTAATATTGAATATTATTTTCTAGTTTTTCTTGGTAGAAAATTATTTACTTTTTGCCAACTTTCAAACTCTGAAGTATTCAATTTATCTTACATAAAACGTTGTTTGATGCGCTTTAGTCTTAAAGAATAATATTTAGTACTGGTTTCCCTAATAATTTTTATATTTATAACGGTCTTGAAGATTTACAAATCTGTGTTCATATGTAATGCTAATAAAATAGTAAATATTACTTACAACATTGTTAGTATCTGGGGTCAGATTGTTTTACGCCACCTGCAAAACAGTTCCATGCTTCAGTACCCCAATTACCCAAGTTGTTAAGGGGCAAGCCATTGGCACAATCAAGCTCAAGAGGCCGAGCTTTTTCAAAAGATTCCGGTTTATCTGTCAACTTTCCAAAAGCTTTTCACAAGTTGGTAGACAACAATGAGTGCACAAATTTATGAAAGGAAAATTAGTAATTAAAATGTGCAAACAAAGATGCATAATTAATAATTATTATTTCCAGGGTACATAACATTTTAAATACAGTACATTTATTAAAATGTTAATTTGAGGAAAATATAAATAAAAGTCAGAACATTTTCAATTCAAACTAAACAAACAAAAAACTAATAATATATATTTGTTACAAAAGACTAATTAATATAATAGACCAAAAAATATTAGTAATTTTTATTTGTAGGCCTACTCTGGTGCTACAATATTCATATGAATGTGCATACTTGAATTCTTTTGTCAACTGCTCTTGTTCTGTTATTTATATAATTTATCGTAGCATAAGGCCCAGCCTACTTCATTTTGTGAATCCGTCATCTCACATTCCTTACATTTTTTTTAGAGTGTCCTTCTTCCTTTTATTAAAGTTTATTTTTATATTTTGGTTTTTACATTAAAATATTGACTAGATAAAAATTAATATTGTTCAATTAAATGTATGTTTCAAATCCCTATCTTAGTACTAGCATAGATACTGAACCAGAGGTAACAAAAGTACTCAAACTCAGATAAAACAAACATTCTAAAACTTGATAAAAAACCATGATATTCTGCGCATCAAATCAAGTTTTGAATCACATTGCTGCATCAAAATTTAGAAAATTTGCTGTATCGCACACCCCTACAGTGAGTACGATTCGCTTCCAAATTCCACCCAATTGAAAAACACTTGGTGGGAATGAAATTCTCATAGCAACGAGAGCTGAATGGTAACTGTTGATTCCTTCTTGGCGCCAATTTCGGTTGGGGAGAGTTGGTATGGATAAAGTATGAAAAGCTTCTGGAGTGACATCAAAAATGCTCTGATCATGAAGGGTTATATATAGCTAAATGTTTATGGTTTCAGAATCTTGTAATGGTTTTGCAATAAAATGATGTTTACTATGTGAAAAAGCATTGAGACCTTAATTCATGGACAACCCTCGTACCATTCGATGTGCCTGTTGATAAATTATATATATATTTTTTGATGGTACCGTGTTAAAAATGAAAGGATAAAGTGCATTGTTACCTTGAGATGCACGTGTTTAGTTAGCAGTCCTATTGCAGAATAGTATTTATTGGAGTCAGTTTTGTATTTCAAGCCTTCCAGGGCAGCGTGCTCAGTGTCATAGCGTATGGTAACCAATTATCTTTCGAAGGCTAGTTTGTAGTCAAGGTCGCCATAGGGCTGCCAATCCATGGATTCAATTACAAGTGAGCTCTGTTGAGAACATCCAAGTCCTCATGGTGATGAGTGCAGAGGCATTGCCAACAACTGCCAGTTCTGATTGTCATATTTCACTCTGTACAAACCTGCAACACACTCCAAACTTGAATATATCACATTTTTTAACACTTTGAAGCCTGGGCCCTTTTATACTCCGTTTTCGGCATAGAATCCTGGGAGTTTTATGTTCCATTTTAAAAAAATTGTAATGCCTTATAATTTCATTTAAAAAAGGTTAGATTATATATCTTTGTAAAGGGGAGAATTTCTCTTTTCAATGATGGGCAAAACTTTAGGTGTTGTACATTTTTTTTATTTTTTAAGAGTACAAATAAGTACAAAATATGTAAAACAAAAAATAGCTCACAAGATCTATAGTACCATCTCGTATGTATTCACTTCTCATAAGATCATCCATTTAAAGCAGATAAATACTATAATAACGAAATAAAAACAATATATACACCATGTCCAGTCACTGTCCGGTTAGATTGACAACAAAAACCAAACAACGGCAAATACTAATCGAATTACTTAGTTTAAGTAGGTACAAAACTATATTTACAAAGAAAAACTGAACTGAAAAACATGATAATAAATATAAATACTGTACTTGTATTATTAACACAGATATATTCCACTTCTATAAAGAAACGTGGTTGTTTACGACTCAAGCAGCACCGTGGGTCACTGACCGGCCGACAGAAAACAATTGCTGACATAAAAACCAATACCGCTCGGCGCTTCGCCTCATTCAAGGTCTCACGTCAGGCCTGTTACGATACATTATTTATAACCAAGACCAGATGTAGATAAAAAAAATTAATAGACCGATAAATAAAATATTAATAACAGATATCTAAAAGACCTTTCAGATGACCTAAACCCGATTATATGCCGATAATAAAGATATAATGAATTTAAATATGGGCAGCCCGAGCTATTCGTCGGGCGTCAGGCACGTATGCCAGTTTGCGTCGCCCGATCTATCTTCGGGCTTAGGCTGCAAAGTGTAAGGATATAAAGATAAAAAATGTCATTCCCATTTATTCAAACTGCTCAAATTCTTATTTTTATCAAATAAACAATCCAACATGTTATAAAAAGATCTTGTGGGTCAGGGTTATGAACTACAAATAAGTAATAGCTTGGCGACAGTGGAGTTCCAGTAATCCGAAATAATTGGGACCAAACTCATTTCGGGATTAACCAATTTTTTAAGAGTAAACGGATTTTCTTAAAAACACTCTTTTTAAACACCGTTCAGTGCGGATGGTACCGTATACGGTCCACCGAACCGGATCCGGGCGCTGGGAGAGCGTTGGACCGGGGCCCATACCCACTCTACACTGTTGTAGCTATTGCAGTCAGTGTGAGGCTTCAGCTCTTGCGCGAGAGTTAGACTTTACTGGTCGGCCGCTTTACGAATGTGAACGTTCTATATTTTTGCGTTTTCGTTTTTATCTATCGTTTTTTCGAGCGGGTTTTACAATTATTGATGTAATTTAGTGATTTCTTCATGTAAATAAGTTTGTTCTTTAATGTAAATAATGAGTTTAGTGTAAGTATTTGTGTAATTTTTTAATTGTTGAAAAACATGGCTGACAACCCTGTTGATGACCTTGAATTGAGATTGACGACATTATTACAAGTGAGATTCCGACACCGAAAGTGAGATTATGATGAAAAGTTTTAGAACCTTATTTGGTGTTTGTAACAACAGCTGATGGACTCAAAAAAATTGACTTTTTTGCAAGGACAATAAGCTATTGGTGGCCATAATGGTGATGGGTCGCACCTATTGATCGGGTCCCAAGGGGCTGATGGACCGTATCCAGACCACAACTTATGAGCGTCTCATAAACAACTTTTTCACATGCTACAACCACTTCGTTTTGACTGTTTTTGGGCTGTCTATACTTATGGAAAGTAAAATTAAATTTTTATAGTTACTTAGTTTCCCGGGTCGGTTAGTAGAGTTTTTTTACTATAGCACTGAACGTGTTAATTTAAAAAAAATTGCATAAAAAATAATATGCCCAACATTTAGTACAGTACTTTAGTTTTTAGCTCATAAGAGCCTTTTATGATGATAATGAGGGGAATAATGAACTCTTTACAATCAGAAGATTACATTAGTCTGAGCCACTGTACGATTTAAAACTTCGTTTTTCAAAACATAAAAGTTAGGAGTCACTAGTGGAAATTGATCCCAGGCACAGCGCAACTTGATGCCATTTGCATTCGCACTAGGGCCACGGTTATCAGTGACGGAAGTTTGTGGTATATTTTCTGGCGTTCTCACGAGCGCTATCTTTGATGTTTATCAATAGTTCAAAAACTTGTTTACACAACTCAGGATGAAATCAGTGGAGTGGTTGTAATAACACACACAGACGGATGCGGTGCTTTGATTTCACATAGGATTTGTAGGAGCAACAACCCCGACACAACCCCTGTAGATACCTGTTTTTTCAGACAATGCGTAATTTAATTTCGGGGGGAGGGGGAATTCTTCTTTAAAGCAGAATTTAATGAATTTTTTCAAACCAAGTAACATTTGAAAAGTTTATTAACAGTTAAGCACATGAAATAATATTGTTTGTCATTTAATTTATATAATATACAAAGTAGTGGTTCTTACAGTAACTGCGTTTTTATTTTTCTAAAATCTTTTGCCTAATTTCTGTTTTGGTTTAGCGGGCCTCTTCTATATTACGGGGGACCGATTTTCTTTTTCTTCCATAAAAAACAGCAAAGCATGGGTGTCATATTTTCTAATTTTCTGTCTGTAATATCTATCGCTACCATAAACAACTTGAAGTGTCAATTTCGATATGGTGAAGAACTGTTCTAGTGGGACTATAGTTGGATTTTGGAAACAAATTACTTTTCAATTATTTTTTTAGTTAAATCACACTCTGTCGAAACTTACAGGGGGGAAAAATTCCTTGACGATTTTTTATTTTTAAATTCTACAATATCAACTTTTGTCAATGACATTGGGGCATTGAACTTTAATGCTCATAATGTGTTGTAGTTATTTTATACTTCATGATAATAATAAATACGAACGTACAGTCGAAATAGAACAGCATGTTTTGGGCCACTATTGGTGTGGGCCATAGGGCCCTTGTTGCTATAAAGCATATCTGACTTCTCAGCAGTGCCTTGGCAGTTTGGTAACAGACACTTTTAAAAGCTATATTCAGTAGAAGTGCATGTACTAGGCATCCTCAAAAATTTTCTATATAAAAAAGACTTATGCTATTCAATTAGAGAAATTAGACCAAAAGTAATGGTATTTAATCTTAATTTAAAGATAATCCTCTCTAAAGTCACTAATATGGGACCTTCAAATTATTCTTATGTTACAAATACAAAAACAAAGCTGTGTTTTATTCACTGCTGTAACTTTACAAATTTTCTAACGATAATAAGAATTATTTATTTGATTAGAGTTTAATTATTGCATATGTTTTGTTAGTGTATAATCTGCTTACATAGACAATTGCTAGGATTATATATAAATATGCATTTTTGGAATTTTATTTCTGACATTACTTTTTTTGTATAAATTAAAGAAAATATTGGCCTAAAAATTATTTACAATACAATATTCTCTTTTTCTCAATAAACTTGTCGTATTTTACAAAATAATTTCTAAAAAATACTAAATAAGATACAAAAAATAAAGGTTTTCCATATAAAATTCACTACAAGAATATACTATCAAATCAAATCAATCGAAATAAAGTATTTTTAAAAATCTTTTTTAATTGGAAAAAAATTTAAAACATTTTTGTATTGTAGATGCATACAAATGGTATATTTTTAGTTTCAAAACATTTAAAACTAGTATAAACTGTCAAAAATTTGTTGTGGGATCATGAAAATATAAGAGTTCTAATACAATTAATTTGTGGAGAAACATTGCACTTGCAGAATCTTGTATGGAAATAATTCCTCAGTCAGCTGATCTGCATGATAACAGGTTGTCATTATTCATCATTCTTATTATTTTTCATCTCTAAGACGCCGATGGTAGAGATATGGTGCGAATATGAGGAGTGAATAAGTGTAGATGAACGAGTGTAGTCATTGTTTACTAATCTGAGTTCGACTTTAGACTCAGAAACGGACTATTTATTAATAGCCAAACTAGCCAGGGCAAACTATGGGACTACCAGCTTTCGTGGAATCCAACCACATAGTGTTGGTATGATTTTCAGCTAACTGGACAAGTCTGACACTCAGTTCTCTTCCCCCACACAACATTCCGAACATTAACTACCATTCAATTGGACACTCTAGACTTCTTAGTAGTGTCTACTGTTGATGGCAAACCAGTTGAGCGGACGCCGTGTCGGTATTAGAGAACGAGCATGGAGCCTATCGCCTACAATCTCCAAACACTTTGTCCACAAGTAGCTGGGTTACAACCATGCGCCACCAGTGCCAACCCAGTGCTTTGTAACAGTTAATGGGTTAATTGTATCCAAAATTAGATTTAAACATTTACATATGCTCAAAGACATAAAATGTTTAAAAATAACATTGTTTGTTGTCTTTGATGGTTGTGTTTTGTCAACTTACAAGCTGCTTTATTGGTTGAGTATGAACCAATACTCTGGACCAGTGCTGAAATGTCAAACTGCATACTTACGTTGCCGCTGCTAAGCCAGTGTTGAGGTTGTGTTTGGCTGAACTGTGGATCATTGCTGTTGAGTAACTCAGAGGCACCCACCAATTGCCTTTGTAATCTTCAGGGTTGTCAGATTTCACGCAAGCATGCGTTTCTAATAAGTAAACAGTTTCATGTAATTGTAAGAACAAGGTTTGAATCCCCCAAGTAAGAGAAGATGGTTACTTCATTCGCTGAAAAAAGTTCACACACAAGACTATTATTCCGAGAAAAACAAACACGGTTTTAAATAGTAGTATTAGACCATAATGTCTATTACAGGCGAAGTAAACATTCACAGAAAGGCCCAGGGAAACTGTCAGTGTTGAAAACAATATGGTTTTCACTATTTACTAGAATGCACTTTACAAATGTCCAAATCATCACAAGGCTTCATAGTTTTTTAAGATATGGCTCATTGTTTCAAAAAAGTACTTATTAGAGTTTAAATTGGAAGGAAGTTATTAATTACATGGTTTTGAAGTAAATATATTTGTTAACTAAGAAATAATTACTTTCCATAGTTTTATTTTACTATTATATAAAAATCTAATGGTGTCTTCTCGTTCTCATCTGTGTGTTACTCAATCACGCAAAAACATGGACAGGGTCTCTGGTGAAAACGAAGGGCCGTATCTTTATTTGCAATCCATCAGTGCACCCGCCCACGAGCTTGTAAGATGTTATCCCATGCAAGCCCCTATGGCAATAGCTATTTGACAATTGTTTATAATAGTTTCCACGGTAACTTGAAAAGACATTAGGTATCAGGAGGGAGGCTGCTCAGTTCGACATGTGAGTCACATGAGCGAAACCAGCTGAGTTTGTTTTTGCTATTAAAGACTGGTAACTAATTTATCAATTAGATAGAAGCATTCAGATAATTAGTATTCAAGATATTTACGCTTATCAGCTGGGAAATTGTAACTATGGAATTAGACACAGTATTTTTGTGTTTATTTTTGCCATTTTAACCCATGTGGACATCATGGGAGACTGCGCATAATACTACCGTCTTCATTTCTAGGTACCGGTGTTCTGAAAATAAATACATGTACAAAAACCTAACCAACACCAACTCTTACATTAGTCAGATGCCAGTAGGTACATTACCATACCTAAAACTAGAGTTAACTTATTTCTTCATGTTTTGTATTCTGGAACCGCCATAAGCATAATAGTAAATCAATCTTAAACCCCAAACGAAGGAAGGGTACTGTCTGCTAGTAATGAATAACAATAATTAATTTATTGTTACTTTATTTTCAAGTGATCAGCATCTCTGTGAACTTGATAACAAACTTATAAGCAGTTCAAATTTTATTTCAGTAACCTCTTAAACATATTTATTACAGTCATTTTTGATAGATTGTTTAGTTTTCTGAAGTGTTTGATCTGTTTTTTTTTAGTTTAGAAGCGTTTGAAATTTGTTTTCTATTATATGATAACAGTCAGGTAACTGTGGCTTTATGTAGCTATTTTCAGGGCGGGGGCCACAAACAATTTCTGAATATGACAAGAAATAATAAGAATATAAGATCAGCTGACAACTGCCAGTCAAAAGGAAAACTTTCAAGCAAATATTAAATCTCCTTTCATAATTAATTAAATTAATTAGTTTGTACAAAATTGAAATACTTACAAAGAGAAAGATTTAAAATATTAAATGACCTAATTTCTATTGTTGCAGAAGACCGCCGAGTGAGTCGTTGGTTGGGCTTAGTTGTGACAATAGCTTGTAGTGAGTGATGTGACTGCAGTATTCAGTACAGGTTCATCTGGACACACACCCTAGGGCCTGAAAAGATTAAAAATACAGCTGAGTTGACAATGGTGGACAAACTTTCCCGTTCATATAACAGATAAGCTTAGATTAAATTTTTAAAACAGTCTCACTCACGCTCGTGTTTATTAATCATCATTTCAAATTCATTCCGTTAAAGTCAACAAGCTAGCTGCTGGATAAACGTCAGGTTACATTCACGGCTTTGGGTTTTCCATTCAAGATCAAATGGCTTTCAACATTAAGTATCTAACACTAAACTTCATCAAAATTCAAAAATCATCAACATATAAAGCCCATTATTATCACTGGAAGCTTATAAAATATTTATGTACAATTATCAGATAAGATTGTTCTATGTCTTTAGATATGTGGTCTGTTATTTAGTAGTTTAGACCTAGTTATCTGTAGTAGTTTAGACCTGTTTGGAATTTTCTTTTCTGTTATTTAGATTAGAGGTAAATAACAAAGATAATTTAAAATAAATAGCAGATAAATGTGTTCTTATGCATGAATGGTTTAATTCCTTACTACATTATATACCAATACTTTATTATCTATTATAAATTTGATTCTGTTTATTTGTTGAATTTACTAATTTCCAATCAATATTTGCTAATCTGGAAAATGCCCTCATTAAGTTTTACAGACATTTACGGAGGAAACTTAATTTCCCTACCATTTCTCTCCAGGAACCTAAAAATCTCCTGCCATCCATTCCTTAGTGCTATTTGTAAGAATTAATAATGGGTAACCTTTTCAATTCTTTACTCCTTGATAACAATTCGTCATTGACCACATCATTATGCACAGTTCTAGCCGTCTGCCCCCCTTCTGGTAATATTAGGATTTACACTGTATATTAATTTTATGAAAATGCTTACTATGGTAGACAAAGGAAGTACTCAAAACACACCATTATACCTGTGAAACTCAGTAATTTTGTGATTGTCATAAGTTTATGGTGGCTGTTACTAATGGATATCCAGTTTGTAAAGTCCATGTATCCATTATCTGCTTAACTGTGAGCTCAGCTGGCGTGCATGGTACCTAAGATACCAAAATATTTAAAATTGTTATTGGATAAAATCCACAAAAAATTTGAAGGAAATAGAAAGCAGGCTCGTTTAGTTATAAAAAACGAGCCAAGGGTATACTGTAAATGGCAAACTAGGACCATGCAATCACCAGTCACTCTCACAAACAATCATGATATTAATTGAGGGAATAGGGTACAATACAGCTGGAAAAGTTGATCTCCACATATTACCTGAATAATCTATTTTAATGAATTTTATAAATGTAGACTTTTACAATAGGGTGGTGGTAATAGATTTAAGAAAATTGTTAATTTTTTCTTATCGTAGTCGTTATCAGTCAGTCGTTGCGGGAGCGGCGTTATCTCTGCAGCTCTTCGCTAGGTCACACGAGACACGTGTACAGTTTTCACGTTTTGCTTTGAATTTGTTTGAGTATTTAATATAATTTCTTATTATTAGATGTCAGTGTTGTTGGCCGGCGTGTGTCGTTTGCCTGTAATGAGCCTTATAAGCTGATAAAATGTAGTGAAAATTGTGGTAGTGTGTACACCTTGACTGTGCTCCCGCGAAAACTACGTTTGGTGCTCAAAAAAAATACCTGTTTGCGAGTCTTGTAAACCCGAAAAGTTCATCGTCCATCGCCAGTAGTAAGTGGATTCAGCTACATCAGTTTCAAAGCAGTTTTTAATTTAACACCTTTACGACTCCATAAGAGTGATATAATGGCTGAGTTAAAAAAATTTTCTGATGAGAACCGGCCGAGCTGCGGGAACTCCACTCAAGTTCTTTTCGATGTGCAGCTGACAAAAAAGCAACAAGCTAATGCGAGGATATACAAAAACAGCTCAAGAAGACCCAATCGATCACCTGCAGCTTATGACGGAAATGAAGAAACTGCGCGGAACAGTAAACAGCTTAGGGGGAACACCTAAGGAACCTGAAAACAGCACTCAAAGACGCCAAAACATCGAGATTGATGGCATTTCCAGAGATCCAGGAGGAGCGTCGAGCAGTTCCTCCAAAGATGTAGGCAGTTGCTATCGGCCGTCCGTGTACAAGAAGGGAGACCGTTTAGTAGCAGCTCACGAGTACCCTCTTCAAAACAAGCGTAGGATTGCCAACCTATTCATCGTTAGGTTTTCTAACTACAGCGAGGCGAAGAAGCTGGATTACTCGGTTCAAAGCTGTTCGGCCCATCTGCGTCTCAGTAAACCGCGCCTTCAGAAACTCGTTTCTAAGGTATTTATTAACGAGCATTTGGTACCAGAAAATAAAGCAGCTATTGGGTAAAGTGAAAGAGGCAGCAAGAATTAAAACTAAAATTTACTTGGTGTAGGGATGGGAGAAAATGGTTTGTGTGAAGTGACGACATTGAAAAATGTATTAGAATTGGAACAGTTGTTCTGATTTTGGAGAAAATTAAAAAATTGTAGTAGATCTAAAAACATGTAACCAAGTTCAGTATGTCATATTGAATCATACTTACTTGTAAATCTTTCTTTATTACAATTAATCTAGTTTTATGAATTTCATGCTTGTTTCCTTTGATAGTCTCGATCAAACATTTTTTCCACAAAATTTAAAAATTTAACATTCATTCTCAAAACTATAAGAAGCCTCAGAAAAAATTTTGATTATTTTTGGGTCCACTATTCACAACCTAGACCGAAATATTGACGTTACTTATATTTGAGCGAGATATGGATTTTTGATATAGCGAAACAAACCTACTATAAATACCAAATTACCACTCCATTTTTTCTGTTGCAATGACTCCTAAAGAGCAGGGGTTATAGCCTGTTTATATTAATAACCAAAACAGTGTCAAATTAATTCAGAGTGCGCTGCAGACAGCTGATGTACTACTTTTGGAACTTGTTAGTAACAATAATATTTTAACGCTTTTTGCCTTTATAGACTCCAAAGAGTTAAAGAATTGCTTTTATTTTACGAGCTTGAAACAACATTTCAATAAAATTCAAATCCAATGCTATAATAATTGGAGAAGAGAACATTGATATAAAACAATTCAACGAAGAGTCGGAGCTTTATAACTCCTTACTATATCACAATGCGGTTCATCCAATTATAGCCAAATACACTCGAAATTTCCTATGACCGTCAGCATCATGTATTGATTACATTTTATATTAGATACAAAAATTAAGTTTGTTTTCATGCTTGGTGTTTTTAAATTCAGATAAAACGGATCATTGCATGATTGCGTGAAAAATGAGTTTACGAACCCAGAAGGGATTGGACTGACATGTGAAAATATGTGTGGAAACAAATTAACTTGAAAAACTTTTATATCATTAACAACAAATATAGTTGGAACACTTGTTTACGAGGCTTAATGACGTGAATGATGCAGTTGAATTTTTTTGAATTCAATATTTAGATGAACAATTTCGTGGCATTTACATTCGTAAAGTAATTGATCCTAAATTTCATAAAGAAAAAACAAAAGTCCCTGGATTACAGGACACTTTTAAACTAAGCATTGAGAAAAAAAGCATAAATTATTAAAACTTGTTAAGAAAAGGCCTTGCTCTTATGCATGTTAATTTAGTTTAATTATGTCGCTTAACTTTAAGAATAACCTTAGTCTAATGATAGCGGAAACTATAAAAATTGTTATTATCAACCTTATCATTAGAGATGAAACGGGTAACGTGTCACAGCGTGGAAGATTGTACAATAGTTTAACTGATAATTTTGATAGAGCTCCGATTAAAAACTAAAAACTAATGTTATCTGGACGGGGGGGAGGTCAGCTGACCCACAAGAGATAGCAAACACTTTTATCGATTATTTTTGTATCTGCTCCGGCTGTCGATTGGGGATGGTTTTCGGACTTCTCAACCGTCAAGCCTGTCTCCATTGTGTACACTTCAATATCAATATTTTTAAGTCTGTAACACCCTTTGAAATATCCTCAATAATTGTCAACTAAAAATATAAAAATCAACAGGCTGCGATAAGTTTAATCAAGTTAACTATAAAAAATATGTCAAACCCGCCATTTCAGAGTTCTTAGTTATATAGTAAATCTTAGTTTTTCACAAACTGGTGTTTTTCCAACTAAATTTAAAAAAGCATAGTAGTACCAATTTTTAAAAAAGGTGATCGCTGCCTTTTGCAGAATTATCCGGCCGATCGCTCTTTTATCTACATTATCTCAGATAATAGAGGAGGATGCATGAAATCCAGATTAATTTCCTTTTTTAAACCGCAATAAATTATTTTCAAAAAACTCAGTTCGGTTTTACCGAGGTAAACGCAACAGAATCTGCAATAACTTCATTTATGGAAAGTTTTATTATAATGTTATTAACTGTAACAAAAGGCCTCAGGAATATTCATCGTTTTACCAAAGCTTTTGACCTTGTAGATCAGAAATTTAATTAGAAAAACTACCGTATAGCAGGAAATAAGAGATGTAGCTTATAATTGGCTGAAAGCTTTTTATCCTGGCAGAACCCAACAAGTGCGATTCAAAAATTGCCAGAGGGATTCTAAACATATTACTAAAGGTGGATACCCCAAGGGTCCGTGCTTTCGGCAAACATCTATTTTGTATTTATTAATGATTTATTTACGAGTACCTTTTGATGCAGAATTCGTCGCGTTTGCTTGTGACTCACTCTCAAGTATTCACTTACAACTGGATTAAACATTGAACGGCTTTTATATGAACAAGACTTTAACTTGTTACGTAATTGGGGTAACAATCAATAAAAACTGTTGGTGAACACAGATACAAACTAATCGTAAATTTCTACCTTAAAACCTATCACATTCGATGACCACTTAAATTCATATTAGATAACAATGTGGAAGAGGGCTCTTTGCAACTGTCATCATATTGGATCAAGTGACAATGTAAAATATCTTGGTGTCGTCGTTAACGAACAGTTATCTTGGAAACTAACAATTCTCAACTTCAATCCAAAACTGCCAAAAAACATTCGTAAATTCTACTTTTTAAGAAATTATGTTGATGAGGAGCTGTTGAGCAATCTTTTATTTTGCTTTAATACACTCCCGTTTATTTATGGAATAGAAGTATATGGAGGAGCGAGCGCAGCTCGTGTTCAATTCCTATTGAAATAACACAAAAACACTTTGTTAGAATTATATCTTTTAAATATAAACGCGAACCATCCATACCTCTTTTAAATAGCTTAAAAATTCTCCATGTAAAAATCTAATGTATTTACAAAGTTTTAAAATATTCTACGTTCGTAGTGGGAACAATGGGCCGGACGGACGCATATTGCACCGAGGTGCAGCTCAAGGTTCGTTTTTATCGTTCCCAAAGTACATAAAAAGTATTTTCAAAAAAAAGTTTAGTCTTCCTAGCACCAAAGATTTTTAATACATTACCTAAAAACCATAAGAGAATTTCAAATTTTAAAACAGTTTCAAAAACGAATAAAGATGTGGCTTTTGGTAGAAAGTAGTGTTAGTGGAATTATTAGATGTTCAACATTGATTTTAGATGATTTTCTACATTTGATTTTTATCGGTATGCATAGATATAGTTTAACAAATCATTTGATTTTCACAAACCTTATACACATCACGGAATTGTAATGCATTATGTTCTTGGGTTATGTTTTTAAATAGTGGATTAATAGTTTGGTTATATGGTTTAATAGTGCGCTAATCCTGTTTCTTAATCAGTTATAAGATAACGTATCTAACAGAACACCACGCTGCAAGAGACCCAGTCCTGCAGTACTTGTTTAATTTAGGTGAAGTGAATTTTTCATTTGTTTTTTTTTCAAAGGACTAGTCATAAAACTAGTAAAGATTGACTAGTAATTACAAACCATGTACAATATTTTGTAAAAGTGTATTTTTTTGTTGGAATTAAATTTATACTTATTCTTATTTTTTTAAGTATTTGGACATTGAATTTATTTCCAATAGTATTTTAAAATAAAAGGTTTTGTTTGTTTAAAAATACAGATAGATAAAAAATAAAAGAAATATTGTGGATTCTCTGTGATGGTCCTAGCAACATGCCTTTCCTTTGATCATCGATTCCAACTTAACTGACAACTAGACTTTTTAAATAAAATAAGTGTATGTGTTGAAACATACTGATTTAAGTAACATTGAGCAGAACATGGACGTTTTTCTGGAACAAAATAGAATGATTTCCTTAGAAATAAAATTGGTATCTGATCTGCATGTGTAATTTTTGTATAACAAACAGAACTATTGTCTCACTTGGAGTGTTATCGTGACAGCGGGGCAGACACACAACACGCATATGCACACACACTTACCGGTGAGCTTTTACAGTTAGAGAAGCCCAGAGATCATCCTGATCAGGCCAATTTTTGTACTGATGTGTCTTGAGGGTACATCGCTGACCCATGGCGAAACACCTCTTCTCCAAAGAAAAGGCTTAGCAATGCGCACTGAATAAAAGATCCTAAAACAAAATACATGAATGAAGTTTGTATTTCTAGTGTTATAGGCGTGGAAGTTACGAATTTGTACTTAAATGGTAAATATGATGAACAATAGATACAGCAAATGTGTGAGGTGTAATATGTAAAATATTATATCTTTATGATTCTAGCGAGTGATTACATTCATGTATATCCTGATTGGAAGGGTTTGATTTATTGAATTTAAATTTATTCAAACAAATCATATGGGTGTCAGGAAGTAAAAATTCTGATAAATTAAAGATTATATAAAATTTATAATGAATTGTTTTTGCTGAATTCATATGGTCTGCAGACCTGTCTGTTATGTTTTTCATGAGTGAAGTTACTGATTGTAAGCTAAAGGATTCAAAATCTTTGGAAATTTGGACTTCATAGTAGACCAAAGCATTAGCACTGAGCAGGATACCAAATACACAAATGTTTCAAGCCCTAAATCTGCATATTCCCAGCATGAATGCCGACTTTCTCGTGTTTGAACATAAAAATAAATAAATTACATGAAAAATAACTGATGTATAATAAAATAATAACTATTTGTTCAATTAAGGAAATCATAAACTTTACTATCGATATAATTCAGATTCAAAACTATGATCAATAACCTTCCAGAAAGATAATGTTTCTTGGAAAAGTTTTTTCTGAATTAGGGAGTTTTACTTCCTTTACTTGGTCTTCAACTGTTTTTTGTAAGAAGAAACATTAATGTGTTGAAGTTCTGAATGTGCGCTGTACATTTCCTTATTCAAATTTTCAGTCAATTATAAAAATCTTACATAGAATAAGTATACTAGCGAACAGCCCTTGCTTAACGAGAGGGTGATTTTTCACGCTTGCTGACCTTCCCTCGCGATTCTTTCTAACAGCACATCAATAAAAAGCTCAGCCTACTGCCATTCTCCTAGTAAAAAATGTTATTGTCTAGAAAAACCCTTTAACTCTACTTCTAGGGGGAGGCAAAAGGAAGAGCAATTAAGTCGTGTTAGTAGGATATTACTTAAAATGTCACTAGGGAAACCAAATTAGTCTAAGCTCTTGTCTCTATGTCTTGTTTTTTATATCGGGCTGTTTGAAATAATTAATGTCAAGTTATCTATGAAAAAATGAAATGTTGACGGCTGTTTTCATTCTTTAGGAATGAAATTTCAAGAAATCCTTTCTTAGTGAGTCTCTACAACTCAAAGCTAACTTCCTGAAATTTCATAAAACTCTGTTCAGTGGTTCTGGGAGATTTCGTAATGAGTGAATAAATTGTTTTTGGTTTGTATTTTTTAAGAATTATAATATGAATAAACTAGAATTCATCATTTTGTATCTATATATATTTAAACCCTTTGCACTCTCTTCTCCAGTATACCGAGATATGGTGTTCTTCCTGATACCACACTGGTTTTAAATGTGTCGGCTGCCTGTCTGTAGCTCTCATATCCTACATTACAGGCTAACCTTAGTTTCCTCTACAGCTCTGCTTGAAGTCCCTGATTGCACATTGCACTTGGTGTTTTTTAAATTACTACATTTGTAAAACTTTTTTAAATGGACTTTTAAAAGGTCCATGGAATTTAAATGGTATAATAGGACTACAAACCTAATCTTTATTTTTTTTTCACTATTTGGTTTGCTTATTTTATTGCAATTAAAACTCATTGTGCTAGAAAACTGTTTAGTATTATTAAATTATTTTTAAGTAAACTCTTACTATAGGATATTTTTTGTTTTTTTTTCCAATAAGCTGGTTTTGTAATGTTGTTTATTGTTAATATCTATAAAAGCGATGTAAAAAAGATAAAATCTTAAATAAAATTTTAAAATGTTACAAAAAAATCCTTCAATAGCTTGTAAAAAAAATTTTAAATAGCTACACAAAAAATGTACCTTGACAATTATGAAAAAAATAAAAACAGATACAAGTTTATTTTGTATGTTAAATGAAATACTTAAATTAGTATATAGTATGGCAGCCCGGGACACAGTGCATCAACTTTGTTTTAAATTTGCTGGGACTGGAATGACGGAAAGCTACCACACAAACTCGGGACAACATTTGTCTTTAACTTTTAGTTATTTGAAAGAAAAACTTAGGGCTAGAAATATTAGTAAATTACAATGTCATACAACAAGAATGTTTAGCTTGAAAAGCTATTTTTATTTCACAATATAACCAAATTTTATTATCAAAAAGTATTTGTTTTGATTCTTAAAATAGTTCTGAGGAACAAACACCAGGTTTACATCACGTACTATTTAACAGTAGAAATTAACAAAAAATTAAATAACCATTGCATAACGATATCCAGTGATAGTAGAAACAATGGGTAAGAGGAAAATGGCATGTAGCGCTGTACTTGATATGAGAGCTGACGAGCATAACTGTGAGTTTCTTACATGAGCTGTAAAGGAAATTACTTAATAGTCAGAAACGCAGGATAGAGCTGATGGATAAAACAGACAAATTGTCCAAGAGTGCAAGGGGTTAAGATTAATAAAAATATGAATAAACTATTATTACCTTTGTCAATGAGATTGCGTCAAAGACCTGGTCATTCTCGTTTGGATGGTGAATTGGTACGGAAACTGGGTGGAAGTCTTTAATGAGTCACGTTAAAGACGAGAAACCCATGTTACTTAAGGCTGAAGCATCGAGGGAAATTCCATTCTGGAAATTCGCTAAAAGATAAAAATTAATGATTGTAAAACTTTTGGGTGTGATGAGGCAGTGTAGACACTGTCTTAACCTTTATCTCCAAAACTATAAACTCTATATCCAATATATGCATAACATTTGTCATGACATTTTTATGACAATACACAAACACCTCACTGATTACTGGGGAATATTACTTGTCAAAATTTAAACTTGCTTAGCTAGTTAGAGGGACAGGACATGGGAAAATTCCCAGCCCAAAAGGTGAGGAACAGCACATTTTATTTTATAGCACTAGATCATTTCACTATTTCTCATCCAAAATACTAAAATTACCTTATTTCTACAACCTCCATCTTAATATTAATTTACGTTACTGTATTTTTTACATTGATTTAACAGTCTCGTACCCCTCCACTCAGTAATAATGTACTTACACTGTCAATTTGTGTGCAGAAAAACTTTCCCGGATAATCTTGGGATGCTAAATTTCAATGTTCTGTACTTCCTAGTATATTAAAGGCAACACAGGACTTATTAGTTTTAAGTAGGCCTGGACTCTGATGTTCTGATAGTTTAGAAATGATCTAGTCACCTTAGAATACAAAAAAAAAAAAAAAAAAAAAAAAAAAAAAAAAAAAAAAAAAAAACTATTTTGCACCAGTGGTACTGGTGGAGGATTGATTAATTCTTGGAGGATTGATTACAGTCATGCGCATCATCAAAATGATGCTGCTTGACTGTTTTTATATTATTACCAAAACGTAAAACCTAAGAGTATTTGTCATAGAGTGCGCAAAATTTGTTACTGTACGAATAAATTAAAGATAAACTGAGTACCCTTTAAAACTTAATAATACGTAAGTAGCCTTAATTATTAATGAGATATTATTGTTGTTTTGAATATAAAAAAATGGAATCTGCAATAGTTCTGATGTAATGATACCGCAGTTCGGACAAAATCTTTAAACTGTTGTCCGATATTGAGTGTAAAAGAGTTTTCTTCAACCTAACTTCACTGTTTTAAAGACTTCTCAAACTTTTTTAGTGCATCCCCTAAAACTGGAAGCCATCTGAAGAACGATGGCCATTTTTTGGTACTTTTGAAAATTCGTAAATATAAAAATTAACGTATATGTATGGATCTCTTCTTTACGTATTTCTTATTAATATAATTTTTCTTTAATTCAAATTTATTTTATTTATGTCTTATGTCCTTTAGCAGGTTTCCTTTTTGATAAAAAATTAGACTAAGGGTTTTTGGAAACTTAATACTTTTTAAATTAAAAAATTTAATACTCTTTTTTTAAAAACATTAAGTAATATTAAACTTTTTTATATGGAGGAGGTTGATCTCCTATTTAACTTTTCTCACCCACTCCCAATAGACTACTGATACATGTCGCGAACCTATCGACAGAGTGAGGGGGATGACCAATAAACCAGTAAAGTACAAGGAGAACTTTTAATGATAAGGAACTAACAGTCAAGGCCAAGTTTCAAACTTGTGCTATCTCTAGCTCAGGTTAAAAGACCTGACATCTGAGACCGCTTGGCTACTGGCTCTCTCAACACCATCACTAATATGTAACATTTACATTTTACATATATAACACTAATAAATAATATATAGCCATGTAATATATTCATCACGTACCTGTATAAAGCCAACGCACTAAATTAATCAAAGTTATGGAACTTTCAGATCAAAAGTTCAATGAGCGTATTCTGGCAGTGAAAACATTTCAATAGCATCTCTAGAGACAATACAGATCGCTAAATTCTGTATTAATACTGAATGCACAGTTTAATAACATTAAAACTTTGATCCCGAAAATTTACGGGATCCACATTCTTCAGAAGTTTTACCTTTTTGTAAAAATACAGGAACCGCTCTCTAACTGTAAATCACCTTTTTTTTTTCAAACTTCTGCCAAGATATGAAAGGAGCCAATGACAATATTACGAGTACTGTAAGTAAATGACTTACGTGATGTACACTGAGCCCTCCCATATATGTAGCAAAGCCCTCCTTCAGCCAAGGTTCTGTCCACCAATGCATTGTGACAAGATTCCCAAAACCCACATGTGAGCTAGCTCGTGGGCTATCACGTTGGCTATAGACAGCTTCAATGGGTTGAGGTTAACTTTCATCTAGCAGCACATCGCCTTCTACAAAATACCAATTATTTTGCTTTGGAATCTTTGTATATGAAGGAGTCATAAAAAACCCCATAACTTGTTGAGTAGAGACAACCTAAAGTAAAAAAATTCAGGTTAACTGGAGAAAGTAAGGAAAATTAAATGAAAGGCAAGATAAGAGGGTCGTGTCAGCAATAACTTGCTTTGGCATCTGTTGAATGGGTAGGTAAAGGTGTAATTGCAATTGCACTTTGTAATCTATGTCCATTTACAGGTTGGAAGTGAAACTGTGAGGATCATCAGTCATCTTAACCATGAAGTCAATTTAATCCTCAAAGTGCTAACAGCTCGGTGCGACCCAAATTCAAGGCCCCCTTTATGGCGCTAATAGCTGGAATAAGCAGATCGCTAAATATACTCTAGAATCGTTATGTGACAGTCAAAATTCTAGTTTTGTATAATATGAAGAGAATGAGTTATTTTACTCGTTTCTCTAAGTCAGAACGTTTTTTCAAACAAAACCAAAGTGAAAATTTAGTTAGTCCGCTGACTCACAGATGAAATTATTACAAGCTGATAAAACCAGGATAACTAAATCTCTAGCCTGTACTGAATTTAAATACATTTAAACGACTATGTGTATCAAAAAAACTTGGTTACAAACCCGAATAAAACTAAACAAATACTATTCAAAGGAAAGGAGTCAACATACCTGCGCTGCCTGACATTGATGCTGTAAATAAAAACCGAAATACTGGGACTAACCATCGACTCAAACCTCAGCTCTGGACTGACATCTTGTGTAAAAAAACTAAAATCTGCCCTCTTTATAATAAGATGAGTTAAAAGTATCTGCAATTTGGATGTAGCGAAGGTTGCACATCATGCACTATTTGAGACAAAACCTGCGATATGGAATCGTGGTGTGGGGTGCAACATCCCCATAAATCTCAACAGAGTCCTTCTTGCAAAAAGTCAGCCATTAGATGTTTTAAACAAATTACATCTACAAAATAGCTGCAAGGAGCACTTTAATAAGCTAAAATTAAAACATGTATAACTGTATGAACTGCCTCAATGTAATTGGGTCTATTATTGTATTGAAGCATGAAAATAAAATAAATAAATAAAAAATAAAATCTCAATTGCTTTACACTTTTACAATGCACACTTATACTATAATATTGTATCAAAATTGTCAACAAAACACAAAAAAAAAAGTATTTTATTGAAAATATATTACATATGTACACTAAACAAGTGAACATAAGTGCGGTCCCCACTGTACCATGTTATGCTTATAAATGAAAATTTCTAAAATCTATATATATATATATATATAAATTATATTTATATATAAAATTTTATTATTAAAAAAGCCATTTAAACACTCCTCACGATTTCTCCAAAACTATATGTCCAATTGACTTGAAATTTTTGGGTATATAAGTTTATCTTGGCCCCTAGAGGCTAAACTAAGAAAGCAATTCCTCTCCGACCTTAGGAATTTTCTGTTCTACTGGCGTCTAAAATTCCCATAGTATTTGGTATGGAGCTATATTAAGAGGCATTGTACTCATAAATATTTTCTTTTTTGCATTTTTACTTTTTTGCATTTTATGAAACTCCATTTTCTTGTGAAAAAAATTATATATCATTTATTTAACCCATTGAGGTAGTAGTTATTTTGCTATTTTTCCCTTTTAGTGGGCAGAAATTTAAAAATTTTGTGAAATTGTAAGAGTATAGTAGAACTGATATAACTTTTTTTATGTTATTGATAGAGTAATGAAACTTGCTTTATTGTTATTCTCATAGAATTTGCTGTAATAAATGTATACCTAACTTTCTATAGAAAATTTTTTTTGGGTTTTTTTGGTTATTATTAATAAATTTATAATAACAAATTTGTTTTGAAATTTCAAAAGTAGACTAATTTTTTTTATTTTAAATATTTTTTTATATGAACAAACCATTTATTTTATGAAGTACATATATTTTTGTACTTAAAAAGTTATGATAACATATATTTTGAAAAATAGTTTTCCTAAAAAAAAAAATTTAAATAAAATTTGGGGCTAATGTGGCTGATTTTCATTGTTTTAATGTTGCAAAGCTGTTGTTATGGAAATTTCAATAATGGTGTCTTACAGAAAACCAATTTTAAATTATCTGAAAAACTATATTTATATAAAAAACACTATTTACAACACAAAATACTTTTAGGAACATTTGATTCAATTTCGTCAGCATCACTCTCGTCGTCATATTCGAATTATGGATATGCGAACTCATACACCGGGGATTATTACATCGTCTTCACTATCAGAGTTTTCACAAACCACTTGAACCAAACTCGAAATCACTACCAATATAAATCTAATTCTGAATCAACGCAATATTTTCCGATTCATATCACAACCGCAATTATTACATTCCAACGCACATACCCAAAACAACTTCGCGAGCAAAACGAAAACAAACTGGCCAATGCCAAACAATAAAACAAATAACAGCTGATTGAACCTTTGTATATTCGGGCGGACAGCAACAAAATCAAAGGCATTTAATTCTTAAGTGTCACGGAACAGCAATCCACCACTATCTGTTGAAAACCTAGCAACTACGATCACAACTGCTTTCATTAAAATTGCGACGTGCTGGGCACGTCAGCCCGGCACCCGGTCCCGCGGAAACGGGACGTGCCTGGCACGTCGAACTCCCTTAATGGGTTAATTTCCTTTGTTATAAACAATGCAAAATATGTGTTGCAATCTTATCATACCTAGGAGATATGCAACGATTTCCCTCTTTGCTTTGGTAGCACTGTTGTAATTTGTATGCAAAATTTATATAGTAGTACGCCAATATAAACTTTCCATTATTTTTATTTTTTGTAAAGTTGGCAGTAGCTTTTAAAAAACTGAAAGCAGTGTTTTGCTTCTTAGTAAAGATATGAAGCAGGAGTGTTTTAAATACATGTAAGTTTATTTTTTTTCTGTATATATTATCCTTTGTATTTACTAAATAGGCGTTCCTGAAAACTAAGTATTTTTATTACTTATGTACCCTTTTTCAGGAAGTATTATACCTAGAGACTTGAAATTTTCACTGCAGTTCTTTTTAACATACTTACACTTTGATAAGCAAAATCATAATTTTATGTTTAATAGTTATTTAACCCCTTCGCTTCCGACGTCCGTTATGTGGTATTTGCGAAGACTTCCAAGGTCCTTTTTGGTGAAAATGCTTTGGGTTTTAAAAAAATATGCTATTATTTTTTATTTATGAATGGAATAAAATGATTTTTGTTTTTTTTTTTTTTTTGTCATTAAATTCTCTATAAATATAATTGATAAAAGTAATATTTATTAGTTAAAAAATTTTTTATTTATATGTATATACATGTATAAATTAATTTTTTATTTTTTTTATTTTTGTAGTTTGAACTAACCTACAGTGCACAAAAAAAATCTTAGAACATTTTCAAGATATCCCATTTTAAAGATATCTTGTTGCTTAACATGCTTACAAATTTTTTATGGTCTTCCTTTAAAATGTCTGAGTTGTAGATTTTTTTTTGAACATGTTGTTTGGAATTTTCGCCCAATTTCAACAAATTGGGTCTTGATTCATAAATGAGTATGATTAAAGTTTACTTTTAAATTGTCACCACACCAACTCAGGTAAACTACAGTTACAAAAAATTACTAAATTATTAAATTTACAACTATTTACAATTTCAAATTGTCACGATTTGAATTAGCATAGTGTGCACAGCTGATTCAGAAACAACAACTCAAGTTGTAAGTCACAGACTTTCCCAAATTCAAAGATGCGTAAAATTAAAGTTATTATTCCAAAGGGACGATAAAACCTAATTTCTAGTGTAACCTGTATGTTTATGCATACGTTGCTATAGTTTCATTGATAATCGGACGAAAAATTTAAGTAACTGAAAAAAAATTTCCGCAGACGTCCGATAAAATCGGACTTGGAAGTTTTCAAAAAAAAACCATGACGTCCGATATAACGGACGTCGGAAGCGAAGGGGTTTAATTAAAAAAGTTTTATATAAAAATATAAAAATTTGTATGGTAATTTTGAAAAAAAATCAAGATTGAAAGAAAAAATAATTATATAAATGCTTTTTTGCTTATCAGAGCTCTTTTATGTATTGAATTATAGCCATAAAAAATACAGATCTCTATCTTGTATAGTTTTTGAGAAAAGGGTACATAAATATGCTAAAATTTAACATTAGGCTAATGGGAGTACAATGTCCCCTTAATTGATTGATTTATTTAACAGTTGTTAAATAAAAACAATTGGAATAAAAATTTTGGTAGGCTAAACTTTTTTAAAAATTTTAAAAAATTTAGTTTCAGTATAAAATTATACATAACATCAGCTGTTCTAAATTGAAAATAGAAG
Source organism: Stictocephala bisonia (assembly GCA_035578905.1). Classification (NCBI taxonomy): domain Eukaryota; kingdom Metazoa; phylum Arthropoda; class Insecta; order Hemiptera; family Membracidae; genus Stictocephala; species Stictocephala bisonia. The sequence continues at coordinate 12,740 of JAQJVL010002793.1, read as the reverse complement.
GTATACAGTCTAAAAGAAAGCTTGCTGCACATTTTGATTGTATTATCAACTCAGTATTATGACCGGCAAAGCAGGCGGGTAAAGCTAGTATATTATATAGTTTTGAATTTCTTTATACTTTTATTCTTTGATTAATAAAACCTATGAATATTAAATTTATAATATGTAATTAAAAAAATTTCAACAATGACTAATACTGTTACCTGAAGAAAGTGTAGTGGTACAGAAAAATTGCGATTATTTGATTCTTTGTATTTGTTTACTACTACTCTGGTAGTAGTATTTTTTAAATTTATTTACTCTCTGGTGTTAGCGGACTTGTAAGTAAATCATCAATAATATTTAATGATAAAGAAATAAATATTGTTGGTTTGTGCACAATTGTAACATTTACTGTTAGCTGATGCAAGGCTTTATTTAGTTTATAAATATTATTTTACAATATAAAGTTTTGTTGCTCTAATTCATAAAACATGATGCATGTAATTCTTTTTTCTCAGTTTTAGGTTTTGCTTCTTACTTGATGATGGACTATGATCTGAGGGCCCAAAAAAAACTGCACAAAATTCTATTTTCCCCTGAAATGTTGCAATTCTCACAATTTTTGCATATTCAAGACTTTAACCCTCCCGGGGTTACTTGTCAAAAATTCGACCGCAATAGCGGCGCTTCTGAATGATACCCGTCGATTCGTCGACATCAAGCAATCGTTTACAAAAATATAATGTTAACTCAGTTATTTTTCGTAATAATACATTTGTATATTATGAATCGATAGAGGAGATTCTACTTTACATTGCACGTCTTTGAATTTCCTCTATTCCCTTGATAAAAAAAAGAAAAAACAGCTGATTTATACAACGCAGTTATTGTGTTAACAGTCTGTCAGTGTTTCAGAGAATTCATAGAGTACTTTTTCAGTGTAGTATAAACGTTATAATGTGTATATTTTCTTTTTATGTATAAAAAATTTTCAACAAAACTGCTATCTTGGTTTTTTTTATATAGTGAACTAACTCTTACTAGCATTGTGTAAACTTTGAACAAAAATTGGGAAATTTTGATTTTTTACAATACAATCAAGGATAACATCAACAATACTCAAGGTAGGTAAACAAAAATATTTTTCTAATATAGCTTATTTTGTTTACTTTACATTTTATTTATAATACTTTAAGATTTTACTTATTTTTGTGTGTGCTCAACATTTTTCTACAAAACGCTGCAAAGTAGCTAAAAAAGGCTGGACATTAAGGAGTGGACTACTGGACGCTGAGAGGGTTAAACAAATTGTTTTCAATTTTTAAAAAAAGCTAAAGAAAAAATACATTTTTAAAAAAGATTATCTAGTGACGTCTGAAAAGGCTAGTGATTAGGAAAAAATCTGCTGAAAATTTTGTAATCAAAGGCTAAAACTACGCTTTCATGCTTAATTGTAAATTAAAGTCATTTATATAAAGGGCGGTTATGTATTAAATATTAAATTTAAATAATTTAAAAATTCTCAAATAATTTAAAAAATCTTTTACTCTTGTGAGGTATTTTCCCTAAAAGGTAGGCTTCATCAAATATTACTTGATTTTTTTTGTCTGGAATTTGACTGCGATGCCTATCTTGTAGGCAAAAGGCCACCGTGATTAAAAGATTTCATTGCATTATTTCTTTTTTTAAAATTTTTTCTCCCAAAAAAGGAATCAAAAGAATAAAAGTAAAATAAAAAAGATTACCTAAAAGTAATGATGCCCCAGTTTTTCCATTGCCACCAATTTAAAGTCTGGTATGGCCAGCAGTCTTGCTTAGGTAAGGGTAGCTGACATCAAGAAGTCCTCGTAGTAAGAAAGGAAACCCCGGTCCGACATGGGCAGCAAAGTCAGACTGGGTTTATTGCATCGGGGCGAGCCCCCACACACGGAAAATGAACTTGGCTGTTAGGTACGAATCTGCCCACACGGGATTCAACTCACTAACCATGTAAGCAATGAGGGAGGTCGACATTGGAACGGTTGGCTGAAACTTTATTCCACACCCACCCCGGTTGACCTTCCCCGACAACAAAATTACATTCAATATCACACTTCATTGTTACATTAAGTATGAAACTAAACAATAGTAGCAAAGTTATATTTGAAGTTTATAGTGCTGGAAGAAGAAAGAGCTACGCTGGAAAATATTTTCACACGACTCGACTAGCCTTTCCACCTACACTATAAACAAATAACGACTATCCCCCTCCCACTTTACACAAATATGGAATAGCCCTTACTCCAAACCTACACACAATTATCAAGTACTTCCAAAATAAATTAAAATTCATTTAATCGCAACTTACCTGTTGAAAAAATAAGTCTTTAGTGTGACAGTAAGTATAAAACTGAAAAATAGGTATCACATTCTTTTTAAGTTAGTAGCATTTATTATCAAAGCAAGAAAACTGTCACTCAATGGGTCCATATGAGTGAAATGAGGTTTTCGTTTGGTGATATTAGTTTGGTAGATTTTGCAGGGACGCCAGCAGTATTTTTTTTCTCTGTCTCTTTCCAGCACAAAATGAAAGAGACTAATAGCCCCAGCTTTAATAGTACGCCAAATATTCGTCTGAGTGCTTATTTTAAATGAATGGTTGTAAGGTGCAAGCAGTCAAACAGACTGCGGGCTTGGGCAGTCAACTGTATTGGTTTCTATAGTCAAAAGGTTTAATAGTAATGTAGGAACAAGCTAAGTTCATATGTTAACCCTATCCCATCAAAGTGCCTTGAAACTCCCCAACAAAATTGTCCAAGTGCCCTTAGCACATCTTCAACTGCTTTACCAATGCTCCAACACATCAATAACAATTATTTTGCCGCTGAGGCTAATAGTAGCACAAAAAAGGGGTTAAAAATTAGTGCAAAATATCAAATCAGTTATGACATAACAATAAAAACTTCTAGAAATAACAGATGGTACATTGATATAACAGATTGAGTTCTTGATTTTTTGCTGAATTTACCAAAGTAGCACAAATTTGAAGCATCAGTTTTAAAACAGAAAGGTGCAACATATTTTGACTTTCTTTATTTTTAATGATTACACCAATATATTTGAATTAAAAAAAAAAATGAGATAGATATAAAAAACCTGTAAATATTTGAAAAAAAACCTCCTATATCGATTAGTATTGTTAGTTTGCTAATGCTATTTATGATGTAATTATATTTGAGTGAGGCCTCACACAAGGTTGTGCTCATAGCAGAGCAATCAGTCAGTTACCTAACAGATCTGACAGAGATTATTACTTTCAAGGCAATGTCTTGAGGAGAGGCATATTGCTTTATGGATTGAAGGTTTCTTTGTGGCCCAGGCGAATGGTAAAGTAGCCTTCATATCAGGCTCGTCAAAACAGGGAAATGCTTGGCGGGCATTTGTTGGCTCAAAGTGGGTTACTGCCAACCATCTGCAACATTTATAAATTAAACGTTCAAATCATTTAGGCTCAAATCACCTACTGTCAGTGCTTAAATTATGTGTATCTGAGTTTCTGAGTTTGAAGGCTGTTTACAAAGAGGCCCATGAAAAATTTAAATCACACCATTGTTTCCCTTGTTTAAGGTGGTTCGGCCATCATTAGGGACAACTGAATTCTGCTATTCAGCACTGGCTGTACCTCTGACCCCGAGTTACTACAATTACTACTACTACACACACTCGATCCCTCTAGGTCTTGCTCTCTTAAAGTAGACGAAGAATATCCACCTAATTTGTTTTTCAAACATCCATCCAGGTCCCCCTTTTGGCCTTGTTTTTTAGTAGTGATTTTGTATTATTGTTTATTGTATCTGCAGTTGTATTCTTGCCTTTTCAACAAATGTGGTTTTCTATTAACGTAATACTTTTTTGGTGGATATTTTGTTTTTTTAATCACTTTGACAACTTGTTTACAATTTTGTTTTCAGTAAAACGTGTAAGATTCAAACTGATAGCCATAAAATTTGGTCTAAAAATTAAAAGCACACAAAGTTCAAAGTTTTATTTAGTTTCCCATATTATACTTGTTTTACAATGGTTTCCATCTTAAATTAGTAATATTTTTCTTTATCTTGTGACTTTTTAAGGCTGAGAGGTAGTGATGAAGTGAGTCCTCAGTTACTCTTGAAGGGCAAAAAAAGAGTAGCTACATCTCATGAGCAGTCCCGTAAAAAGATAATTGGCCTATAAAAGTTTTACAACAGCTTGAAAACTGAAAGTAAGATATGCTTCTGATAAGAACTAAAAATTAAATGAACTGATCCTGTGGGTTTTGGGTTTCTGTGTTTTGCTGTACAGAGCGTAGCGATAGGATTGTAATATGACATGCGGGCAAAACTACAATATACCAATTGAGTTTATAAAAAGTTAATCAATTTTGTTTATTGGAAGATATTAAAAAGATAAGTGGGCCCAAAAACATTGTTGTGTTTCTCATCGTAATAAAATAAAAATCAAACATACGACATTATTTAAAATAAAATTTGCTAATATATAGTAAAATTTGGTAATTTAAAATAAATTATGAGCAAGACCAGTTTTGTAAGGGTCTGTTTTTTAAATTTAGGAATAGTCGGGAAAATATTTCTTAATAGGACTGTGCAAAAAAGCCAAATTCCAACTTTGCAGTGGATGTATTTATTTAAATTTTAAATATAATTTTAATCAAAGAACTACTTTGGGGAAACGTTTAATAGTGATATAAATTGCACTAAAAAAAATTAAAATTTTTTTTGCAAAGAGCCTTAAATGTACATAATGTCTTAAAGGGATTTAAAAATTGTATTATAAAGTTTTAATTTTTTTCTTAGTTGGAACAAAAAGTACCAGAATTTTAACTAGTTTTCAAAATGCATCAACTTTACAATATTATTACTCCCGAAACCTGTTATATGTGGTTAAACTGGGGTGTTTTCTATAAGTTTTATGGGAATTTCAGTGTTTTACCTTTAAAAAAAATTTGTTATTTAAAATTTCCTTCAACTTTTTTGGCTGCTTGAGGTTATAAAATTAATTACTTGGTCATGTTGTAATCCTTAAAAAAATGTATAATTATGATTTTAATTTTAAAATCACTGCATTTATTTAGGAATATAAAAGTAGTGTACTTATAAATTTTTATAAGTATTACAGCATGGGCCAAGAAATTAAACTTTATGACCTCTAGAAGCCAAGAAAACTATCAGAAAAGTGAAAAGATTTTTTTTTCTTTGTTTAAAATCACTATTTATTTATATAAAAGTAATATATTGTAACTAGGGGTTTGCGATTTCAGCAAATTCTTTTCAATTCGATGCACACAATAAAGAATTCAAGTTTTTATTTATGTTTTAGAAGGAGTAGATTAAAAATTAATACCTTGTGTTACAGTACCATGCTAATTCAAAGAAAGATAATTTTAAAACATACATTTATTGATCATATAAATGCTAGCAAGTTAATATTAATATGTAAAAAACAAGAATATAAAAATACACTTTAGATTAAAGAAGGTCCATTTAAACTAATACAAGAAAAAGTTATATGTATTTGATTCACTTAATGCCGTAAAGTAAGTAAATTTATAATTTTATTAAAATATACGTTCAGAGCTTTTAAAACATTTTATTAAACATTAAGCACGCTGATGTAATTAAGTCTTAAATTACATTTAAAAAAAACAAATGTAGGGAAAGGCTAATAATAAAGGATCATTGGCACTGCATTGATTTCATTACATTAAATACTAAAAAGTTTTTTAGGGGTGGGGGAGTAACTGGTCCAAAATTACCCAAATTTTAATATGTTAAAATTAAAATAATATATTTTGGAGGCAAAAAAGATATTTATTAAATAATTGAAAAAACTTCATTATGGTTATCACCAATCATTGTTGAAAAATGATACAGCTATAATTGTTTTTTTTTTAACTGACGATAAGGTTGATTGAAATACTAGAGGAAAGTTACATATGCATAGATTAACCAAACGCACTATATCAAATTTTTTTTAGAAGAAGCATTTAAATTTTGGTTTAAGTATAAACAATACATTATTGTTTGGTCTATACTGCATATTTAAATCAATAAAACAGTATCAACATATCCAATAAAATGTAATTTATTGAATTTTACTAAGTTTTATTAATATTAATTTTAAATATTTTCTGTAAACGCTTAAAATTGAAGGGAAAAAAGTTGTAATTGACATTTAATTTTACTTTATCAAATAAACAATTATTTTGAGTAGTGTATTTTGGAACACAGTTAAAACAGTCAAAGCGAATTGAGAATCCATGAACATAAAAACGTTAAAAATGCAACAGACAATAGACAAACTCTTTTTTTTACATGATCTTGAGAACAGTAATGGTGTGAAAAGTTAAACATTTTTTGGTTTTAGTAAAATTAAAAGCAATAAAGGTCAGGAAAAATTTTTTCTCCGTGCAGAAGAGTGTCTCCTGCGCCATTTTCCGTCAGTGCTTTCTTTTCATAGAGGCTTAGATGATGGTTGGCAGATTGAAATTTGTGGAATTTTTATGCTGTGTTGGTGTATGCCAACACATATGAATTAATAAAAAAAATTAAAAAAACAAGTTTTGATTGGGAAATGTTTTTCTACTAGGACTGAATGGTGAGGGGCCAGTTGCTCTTTATCAGACAGGAAGTGGATAACAAAAAGGCAAGATAATGAATGGAATGTTATCAGCAATATTTAAAACCGCAATAGAAGAACCTAATTTATTTCATATTTTAAGTAAATACAACAATTATTACTATTGTTTTATTAAATACAGATCCCCAAAATAATTGCTGACTAACTAAAATAGAAGGAAAGTCTGCATGGGGATTGTGTACTGATTTGTCGTACCCTGCACACACATACCCATTGCTTGATGGAAAATTTATCTTGTTCAAATCAGTAAGAGTCATATTCTCCCAGTCAAACTCTATATTTGTTATTGCAATATAATTAGGTTTGAATATCCGGTTATAATTGAAACAAACTCGAGTAATAATCGTTTCATACTATTATATGAAATAGTTGTACAAAATATTCATTGTAAGGAATATGAGATATGAGAATGCTAGTTGATTAGACAAGTTTGCACGTCGGCTCCGTATTATTTATTGTTTTTGAGTGGTTTATCTTGTTGTTTCATAGTGACCGGCAAGCTGCCGATGCCTTTTTGAGTGGTTTATCTTGTTGTTTCATAGTGACCGGCAAGCTGCCGATGCCTTTTTGAGTGGTTTATCTTGTTTTTTCATAGTGAAACCCGGGAAGCTGCCGATGCCTTTTTGAGGGTTTATCTTGTTGTTTCATAGTGGGCCGGCAAGCTGCCGATGCCTTTTTGAGTGGTTTATCTTGTTGTTTCATAGTGACCGGCAAGCTGCCGATGCCTATTTTGAGTGGTTTATCTTGTTGTTTCATAGTGGACCGGCAAGCTGCCGATGCCTTTTTGAGTGGTTTATTTGTTGTTTCATAGTGACCGGCCCAAGCTGCGATGCCTTTTTGAGTGGTTTATCTTGTTGTTTCATAGTGACGGCAAGCTGCCGATTGCCTCCCTCACAAAGTCCTCTTTCAATCATTAGCCCCCTTTCGCTCTTTTCTTAAAGTAGCCCATGTTAATACTCGTCACTTATTTTTCATATTGATGAAATCCGTACTTCCCCAATTTGATTTCATTCTTGTCTCTAAAACCTGGCTTAAGCCATACATAAGAGATATCAGTGTGGAACTTCAAGGTTAACACTATCAAAAAAAAATTTGATCGAAATTTCTAAAGGCTGTGGGGTGTTTTTTATGCATCACAGAATCCTGTCCTGCTCTTGGCCTCTCAAGACATGCGATCTTCTGTGTATACAGGCTGTCTACTACTAAATATAACCCTAAATCAATTCATTATAGAAACTAAAAAAAAAACATAAATAGAAGCTCTTGTTAATAGAAACCTGTACCTTGAATTGGTTTTGCTCCTGATATTGATCTTACTGTCTATAAATTTAATGTTGACATTATCTCTTTGTGATCAATATATTCAATAGAAAATATTTATTGCAAGTCACATTTGATTAAGTACATTGTACAACAAAATGGTTTCTGGTGTCTAATGTATGATTGATTAAAAATAAATTTCTGTATTACTAAATAATTAATATTGTATACATTACTAATATGCTAAATGATAACAACAATTCAAATATAAGTAATCAGCACATATAAAAAAAGGCGAATAATTAACTTAAATAACCGATCAATAATCAATGTTCCATTACTTTTAAAGCAAGTTTCCAGACAGCCGGCACCTTGGACCACTAATTTAAACCCGTAATCTCCAAAAACAAAGAGACAATGCACTTTGTAAAGCAAAACGCACCAAGTCCCCTATGGATTGGGTTAACTGCAAAAGACTGAGAAATAGAAACCAAAACAAATATCAACTAGGATCTGAACATTATCATGATTACTTTGTCAATATTCCTAATGATCTATCGGGTTTACTCATGACTTTTTACAACGATTAATGCTGCCCCGATACATCCTCCTTTGGGTGGGTTTTTTTTTAAACCTGCGAACTGAGGTGTGGGTACGATCATGAGGATATCTAGCAAAGAAATTGGAGCCGACAAAATCCCCTTAACATTTTTCTTAATACATCCTTCCTGCTGAAATCCTTGTGTTTTACAGAAATTTTTAATAAATCACTTTCTACTCCAAATTTTCTCAGTATGAAAATTGCAATTTTTCCGGCCACCCCCTAAGTTGACGTCTCCAAAAGGCCCTTTTTGACTTTAGACCCGATCAGTTTTTTTTTATGCTTATGTGAATGTCTTGAGAGAGGAGTACAGCAGAAAAATATATATTTTTCAAATTCTAATAGAACTTTTGTCAAACTTTCAGTCTGGATTTAAACCCCCAAACATAGTACTAAAGTGCCTTTTAAAAATTACTGATGATATTCACTTTGGGTAAGATCAAATAAAACACGTTTTAATTTTAAATTTATTCCATTTTTCTAAAGACTTTGACTCCACTTCTTTTAAAAATGTCCAGTATGGGATTTTCTGTTGGCTGCATTGATTGGGGAAGGTTTATCTGTCTGATCGTCAGCAATGTGTTAGACCTCTTGATAAAGAATATCATTTGAAACCTGTTAATTGTGGTGTGGCATCGGGCTCCATCCTTGGTCCTCTTTGTTCTCTATTTACACTGACGATGTCACATCTGTTTTTAATCCTTTGGGGGCTGAATGACTATATTCATCACTAACATTTTTTCCTTGGACGACCGAAATTTACGAAATTTGGTCATTAGTAAATTTCATGTTGAGTACCAAAGGCGATATCCCGTCATTCAAAGTTTGTTACATATAACATCCCAATTTACCGCTTACTTTGTCCTCTCTTAGGGATCTTCAGATATAACAAAAAATTTTACGTCTTTGGGATGACACACAGACATTCGAGAATTTTTTTTTTAACTTTTTTAACGTCTGGAGCCAGCTGTTGGAATACAAAGGCAATGAAAAGAACTGACAATATAAACAGAGAGTTAATTTTAACAGACGAATCTGACTGTATAAAAAAATTTCATGTTAAAATTTTATATTTTCAATCCGATTATTAAATTTTTTTCTGTGTTTGTAGGTGATTAAGTTTAGACTTCCAATACCACAGTTTCCAAGAAGTAAAATTTTTTTCGTTTAACAAACTGTAAACGTACACAAAAAAGAGAAATAAATTTTTAAAACAAAATACAATTTTTTTTGACAAAATATAATATTAAAAAAATATGAAATGACTTTTTGACATTTTTCCTGGATTAAAGTACTCAATTAAAAACCCATTATGGTCAAAGAAGTGCCCTTGTTATCTTTATTAGAACAGATTTTATAAATAAATGTATAAAGACTTACAATTCTCAAAATTTTCAGCCTAAATATTTTACATGTCCACACTTGTAAAGTGAGGGAAAAAATTTTACAATTTTTTTTCTTTTTTTGTCGGTCCTCAAAGGGTTAAGCATTATAATTTTCATCTATATGCTGACGATCTATATATTTACTATCACTGTTCTATAATTGAAAGTACCAGGGGCCGTTAATAACATGAACGATCATATTGACGCTTTTGCAACTTTTGGGGCCCTTTAAACATGGATTGAAACCTAACAAAAAACACAAGCCATTATGATAGGTTCTCCTAGAATACTGAGAAAATCGATCTAGAAAACTACCTAGACTTACCCTCAGCAATCACCCAAGATCCATACAATGTCAAGGTCAAGAACCTTGGCCTGACATTGACAAAGCACTTAATCTGGTTTTGATTACACTAACAAAACTTGTAATACCGCATTTTCTGGATTCATAGTTTATAAGACTTGTTGTTTATTTACCCTTGAATTATGAAAATGATGGGTTTTTTAAAAACTCTAATATTTCCCACTTTTACTATTTTGACATTGTTGTCAATGACATGGGCAGTTGAGCTTGCAGATAGATTGCAGTGTCGCCAAAATATTGTATTCCCTTTATTTTCAATCTTAGATGTAGAGAAACATGTAACTCCCTTTTTAACGATTTTTCTCTCATGAAATTGACAGCTCCATATACTTACTTTGTTGCACTGTCTTACATCAAGATTCAACTGCTTATCTGTCTGAACGCTTTTCTTTCATCTCTGAGATCAGTTCTAGAACACTCGGCACAGAGCAAACATCACTATCAATTTCCATTCATATAACTTTGATATATAATAAATAATTCATTTTCCACTTGCCGACTTTGGGAAAAATCTGGCCGATCGCATCAAAGGTGTTAGTGAGCTTGCTGGGTTCCGAGCATGTGTTAAAGGCCTGCTGCTTGTCTCACGGGATTGAGTGTTTCACGCCCTACGAAGTTGTTTATGGCAATGTATGATTGTTGTTGAATGACTATTATTACAAGGTTAATTTTAATGTTTCCTCTGCTTTGACTATTTGTTTATTTTTATATACTTATTTAAATTATTTTTGTTATTTTTGATTATTTTTTTAATAAATAAAAAATGCATTAATTTTAATTGACTTAGCAATTGTACAAATTAAAGTTACTTTATTCGTTTTATATTATGTTTTTGATATGATTTTGTATTGTTGTTGTTGTTGGTTGGTGTAAGAGAGGACTTAACCTCTCAATGTGTAAACGGTTAAGTCGTGGCGCCGTCTGTCCCGCTTTTGCTACACACGATGAAGTCGTTCCGCGAAACGCGCTCTGTTGCGTAAACGTATCAAGTCTGGTATTGATTATTTCTCCATTCACATGCCCACAAACATCTATTTGGATACTTTGTTGAACTATAGCAAGCTTTTTACTAAACAGAGAATAGTTGTTATCTAGTTTATTATGTTGTATACAGCTGGATGTTGGCGTGGCAACTGACAGTGGCTGTTTAGTGTTTTGTAATGGCGTCTACATTTACGCGATTCGCGTCTTGTTACGGAGTCGGAAATTGATAATTTATTGTGTTTTTGACGTGATTTTAGTAATTTACATTTGATGATGATTATAATGATCCAGTTTTATGATGTAAGCCAAGAGAGTGAAGTTGAGGAAGATGTTTTTGAACCTCCACCACCGAAAACAAAATGTAAACAAGCAACAGGTAGGCCTAAAACTAAGAAAAAAAGAAACCAGTGCTTTATAATTGGAGTAATGAACCTTTCAAAACCCCATATTTTTATTTTGATAGTTCGAATAGTGGAGTAAAAAAAAATCGGGGATTGACGAAAACTGTACTGAGTTAGATTGTTTTGAAAAGATGTTGCCAGAAAATCTGATTGGTTGGTTGTCACCTGAAAACCCAAACGTTTTTATGAATTCACAGTTTCCAACAGTGAATTGAAAGAAAAATCTAGGCTAAAGTATTGGGGCACCTGTTGATAAAAAAGAAAATCTATGTGTTTTTAGCTTTATCTATGATAAAGGTTAGAAATAAAAAAATTGCATTGCATGAATACTGGTCTAATGATTTTACTAAAAAGCCATTTCAATCCCAGACATAATGTCAAGAAACCGCTATTTAGTATTTTGCGGCTTTTACCCTTTCAAAAATTCTGAAGAGCAATCAAATGACAAGTTGATAAAAATAAAAAATGTTGTTGATATTCTCAGGCATTAATTTTAGAAGGAGTTTTGTACCTTTTTTGGGATTTTGTATGACGAAAGTTTGGTTCTGTTTAGAGGTTTTGATGGCCTTCAAGCAGTACATACCTTCAAAAGACATCGTTTTGGCATAAAGTTGTTTTTGATGTTGATGTTGAAACTGGTTATGTTCTTGACTTTATAATTTATACTGGGGGTGAAAAAGAAATAACTCTAATAAAAGAGTTGGGAATATCAGGGTCAGTTGTCACTACACTTATGTCTGGGTATATGAATTTAAAGGGGCATTGTTTGTATGTAGACAATTGCAGGGTGTCTACTAATTTTAAGAAACTAAATTCAAGGAATTTTCCAGGAAAATTCAGGATTTTTTAGGAGAAATTTTAGGGTTTCAAAATAAAGTTGTAGCGACATTTTCAGAAACTAAGGGAACTCCATTAGCAAACTGCATAATTTATAATGGAACATTTTTATGATATAAATATTTATGGTAATGTATAGAGAATTATAATTTTTAATTATTGTGTTGCCCAAGGCCACAAAGGAACAATATCAGAGAAAACAATTTTTTTTACGTTTTTTTAATATTGCTAAACCCAAGCAATAGTGTACA